>BQNB010035322.1:0-45633 GCA_026074375.1 Tanacetum coccineum | reverse complement strand
CATGATCAATACGCCGTATCCAGAGAAGACCAATACGCCGTATTGAAGATATAGAAGGTGAATATTCTAGAAGATATCAAACGTGGTCTCTACTCCAAGAAACACCCAATACGTCATATCTAAGACCTTAGATACGCCGTATCGACACCGACTCTAGACCCTGTAAATACAAAACTCAAAAACAAGTTTTAAGTGTGCTAAATCATATTCTTGATACCTAAACCACAAAATTTGATTTTCAGAGGAGAAAAAGAGCAGAAGAGGTCTCGCAACGCGATCCAATCCATAGGAGACAACGTGTAATTTCTTATACTTTTGAAATCGTTTAGTTTTTGGTATCATTCATTAACTCGGTTAGTTTACCTTGGCTAAGCCATTACTCTTGTATTAATTATGATGTTTGAAGGCTAATACCTTCGGGTATTAGCCATTATTATAAAGATCTGAATCTTTGGTTTTGTTTATACCTTGATTGCTTAATTTATCGTTGATTGCTTGTTTATGTTTATTAATTTATACTTGTTTACGTGCTTAAGTATGCGACCTATCATTCAATTGGGTCTAGTACTACATATTTAAGGCGCTGCAACTTCGGTGTTGTTTGGGCGGGCGTAGGCTAAAAGTCTGGGATAGCTCTCCATATTGCAATTTATATATCTAGAATCATAGGATCAAAATTATTGACCTATCTTTGCCCTTTGATTGTGAGCTTAGTTGAGCCATAAGGTGACCTTGGTACCAACGAGTACGTTCTAATCAATTGGTAAAGACTTGGACAGTGGACTACTAGTATATAAAGAGCCGTTAAGCAGTAAGTGGGTAAAGTCTCTATGAGCTAGGGTTTAACAAGATTACCATTGCTTTAATCCTTAAGATAGATTATAATCAACAAATAAGGATGCTTTATGCGGATGCTTTAATTGTGACAGAATTAATGTGTCTATGTCTTAGGAAAAAGTCGCGCCTAAGTTTTAAGAATGATATGCCACCTCGAGATAAGTAATCATTGCACTGAATAAACAAACCAACTTCTAATCGGATTAATGATGGCTAATACAGTTTTCTATTATAAGGCTTGACCGCTTTTTTATCTTATTTTAATTTGCTTGCGTGAGTTAAAGTGTCTTGAATTGATTGTAGTCACCACCAAACCCGTGCTAGTCTCTCAGGCTGAAACCCCCTTTTATTTGTTAGAATTAGAATTAGAACTAACATAGGATTAGCATAGGTTTGACTTAGATTAGAATTAACTTAGATTAGTAAACCAAAATATTAATAAATTAAGAGATTTAACCTCGCTTCAAGTGTTCGACACCCTACTTACCACGAATCTACCACCGACCGGGTACACTGCCCGTTAAAGTGTTGTTTTTGGTTAAGTCGGCAAAATATAAATTTAAAACTTGAATCATAAAAATATACACCACACAACGACACATCACATATAATAAAGGAAAATGTTATCTAAGAGTCATTTCAAAGGTTTTTTTAATTTGAAACCAATTTTATGTTTGCATATGATTGCATAATTATATACCACAAAATCATGAAGTGATTTTACGCTTGACAATTTGTTACTACCTCCATCCTATAATTATAGTCTACGTTTTCTATTCGGGTTATCCCAAATTAATTGTCCACTTCAAAAAATAGATAAGAAATTCAGATCGAGATTACTATATTTTATTTTTATTTTTTTAGAACGACAAGTTAGTACAATACTAAGTTAGTTATTTGAGATTACTATATTGATGTGCAGTTGATTGCAAACTGAAGTTTTACAACCCTCTTAGGAAGTGTACCTAACCGTTGTAGTGTAGTATAGGTAAGACTCGGGGGGTTATTATCGTTCGCTAGGGGAATATTTGGGCAGGCTCGAACCGTATGGTCACTAAGGTCTAGAGGTTAAGAGAAGAGTATTTTTGTATTTTTATGTTTTTTAGAAAGCAAGTAAAATCTCGGGTTTTGAAAGGGGTTTTTGATTAAGCTACTAACTACTCCTAATCCTATTCCAATTGTAGAAAAATAAATGTGATGAAAAAATCATATGGTTAAACAAATGTGTTCACCTAATCATGCACTACTCCCTAGTTGTTGTCTCCAATTATATTACCCGTCACCCTCGTAATGGAATGTGTAAGTATTTAAATAATTAAACACTTAACTCGGATTCCACCCAAATGACAAGGTAGTATGAAGACTATTGCGTGTGTATCCTCTAACCTAACCGCGTTTCCTTAAACGTCTTTGCTATACAATTAAGAAGCTAGTTTTCTAAAGTCTAACGTGCACATCATTAGCAAGAAGCAATAAGAAAAGATAAACAACTAGGTTTCATGCAATCATAAGCAAACACAAATTATATGTAGCCAAGCATGTTAATTGAAAGCGAAGAATAATTAATCAAACAATACATAGACATATCAAAAGATTAAAAGGAATGAGGAACTTTACTTCAATTAAACATGGAGTTATGGTGGTTACACGAGGGTTATAAAACACTAAAAATTATCTAAAAATGCTGCTACAAAGTATAGGTTCATTCCTCCAAAGTTTTCCACATAAAATACAAAAAAATAAGGTTTGTATATATAGGGATTAAGTCGCGACGACGTCGCTTGTTAATTGCGACGCCGTCAACCAGTAGAATCTTCTTTGGGGTTCTCAATGTCGGCTACTTTGACGTCGTCACAAAAGCTCTTGACGTCGTCATAAAAGCCAAATCTTGATCATCTTCATGTAGAGTTGTAATCTTGTCCCGTTTCTTCCTAAATTGAGTCCAAGTCACGTGTATTTCCTTCAAAGGCCTTACAAATGCTAAAATGACAAAAGTAAACGATTAAGCATGATAAATAGAGATATTTTCAAAACAAAGGGAATAGTGTATGATTAGGTGATCACTATGTTCTTGTTGCCTAAAGGATTCCTCGGGTGTTTCTTGAGATTTAAAACCCTTGTTTTGAAAAACTAGGTCTGGTTGTTCATGGTACTTATGTTTGGCTAAATCCTCCTCATTTATTTCCATAGGTAGTTACTTAAGTGATCTTATTAATTCATCCAACTTATGGTTTAAGGCAAATGAGTTTTCCTTAAGATTTTGGTACACTTGGTCACTTTTCCTAAGGGCCTCACTAAAAATATTTGATCCTAAACATGGAGTTTGTTCAAAGGGATCTATCCTAGGTGAAGGCTCATATGGTGCATAGGTTTCACTAGATGAGGTACTATGTGTGTTAGGATATTCTACTCCACCATTCATCGTTCTATATGTTTCCTCAAGATTTAGTTGCTTTGAAAGTCTTCAGGAGAATTTGTGTGGTAATATTCTATGAAGCGTGCAAATTGTTCATCCGTTAACTACTCAAGTGTAATTTCATCCGCCATGGTGACGAATGAAAGATTTATGAACAAATACATAAAGAAAAGATAGAATACAAGAAAGCTAACTAAAAAGAAATTAAAATCTCACTTGATACAAAAGGAGTAGTGCATGATTATGTGAACATATTTGTTTAACCATACGAGTTTTCCATCACCTTTATTTTTTTGCAATTAGAATAGGATTAGGAGTAGTTAGTAGCTTAATTAAAACCCCTTTTCAAAACCTGAGATTTTACTTGCTTTCTAAAAAAACCTAAAAATACAAAAATATTCTTCTCTCAACCTCTAGACCTTAGTGACCATACGATTCGAGCCTACCCAAACTATTCCCCTAGATAACGATAATCACCCCCGAGTCTTGCCTATACTACACTACAACGGTTAGGTACACTACCTATGAGTATTGTAAAACTTTAGTTTGCAATCAACCGCACATCAAGTTTTTGGCGCCACTGCCGAGGAATAGTCTAGGTTTTGGATTCTATCTAGCTTAGGTCTACTCATGAGATTCCTATCAAGTGAGATTTTAATTTTTTTAGTTAGCTTTCTTGTAGTTTATATTTTCTTTGTTTATTTGTTCATAAATCTTTCATTCGTCACCATGGCTGATGAAATCACACTTGAGTCATTAACGGAAGAACAATTTGCATGCTTCATAGAATATTACCACACAAAATTTTCTGAATACTTTCAAAGCGACTTAGAAAATCTTGAGGAAACATATAAAACGATGAATGGTGGAGCAGAATATCCTAACATACATAGTACCTCATCTAGTGAAACCTATGCACCATATAAGCCTTCACCTAGGATAGATCCCTTTGAATAAACTCCATGTTTAGGATCAAATATTTTTAGTGAGGCCCTTAGGAAAAGTGACCAAGTGTACCAAAATCTTATCAAAAACTCCTTTGCCTTAAACCATAAGTTGGATGAATTGATAGGATCACTTAATTCACTACCTATGGAAATAAATGAGGATGATTTAGCCAAACATAAGTACCATGAACAACAAGACCTAGTTTTTTAAAACAAGGGCTTTAAATCTCAAGAAACACCCGAGGAATACTTTAGGCAATAGGAACATAGTGTTCACCTAATCATGCACTATTACCTTTGTTTTGTAAAACCCATCCTTTTTGTTGACCATCATGGAAAACGGAAATCCACCCCGTACTTAAGTAGATTATTCCCGACCGAGCCACGAGGGCTTTCAAAACACCATTTAGCTCCCCGAAGGGAACAATGTGGTGCCTCTACGATCCGACACCATCTGATTGGTTCAAAACGGATGCTCATTCCATGAACTTCGGTCTAAGGATCCAAATCAACATCTTAAGGATTTTCTCAAAATTGTTGACTCTCTTGACCTTAATGTTAAAAATAGGCAAAGAACGCGACTGTGTTTATTTCAATTTTCCCTTCGCCATCAAGTTAGAAATTGGCTTAAACATTTTCCAGCAGGATCCATCTCCACTTGGGAGGATCTCACTACCCGTTTCCTTGCTCAATTCTTCCCACTGAGAAGAACTGCTAAACTTCAAAATGACATCTTGATGTTCCAACAACATCGAGGTGAATCTCTTTTCGAAGCATGGTATAACACCCTCAAATTTACAACACAGCGGAACTCAACATTGGGGTGCTACTTCATAATACAAGCTCACGAGTCATGGTAAACGACATTCAATTTTTATTAAAAAGATCAAAGTTACAAGGTCCCAATAACTTTATAAAAACTCATTTCAAAATAATCCACAACATGTTCAAGTTTCTTTAAAAGATAACATTTTATCATATGTGCAAATTTCACCAAGTCCACGTCCTTCGATATCCGCATTCCATCCCATCCAAGCTAGCAAGCATATACCTGAGATAAACATGCTAAAAAGTCAACGAAAACGTTGAGTGAATTCATAGAGTTTATAAACAATCATTTTTGAACACAAGCATATGCAAAACATTTTAGTTTCATAGAACAATCACAACAACGATTCTATAGCCACAAACGAACTTAACTTGTGGCCCAACACCTGAGTGATAACAACTCACCAATAACTAAATACAATTATGTCTCCGTATGCCCTCATTAGGTACACACGCCAGACAGGTCGTTAGGCCAAAATAGAGTTCATATATAAAGGATTGCATTAGGCAGTTCACCGTTTTAGCGGTGATTTACGTTCATGAAGGAAGGGCCACAACAATACAACTCATATCAACGTTCACAATAATAAAATCACGCTGTGTTCGACGATTTTTCTCCTAAAACAAGCGATGAATCACTCTCGCAGGTGTTTATAAAAAAACATAAAATGAATTTAAATGCGAGCCCCCTTTTATGGAACTCACCGAGAATTAGCAGTTGGCCACCGAGAAATCACATAAAGAGAAGGAAGCGACAAGTCAATCCCGTCCTATATTAATAATGATCCATGTTTTAGAAATTAAGTTTAATAACATGAGTATACTTTTATATATAACACAATACATGATTAACACATATATATATATATAATCTTACATGTTTAAAAATTTTCATGCTGAGAATCCAAAATAACTTAAAAATCTTCTAACTTGCATTATTGGAAATTCGCCAATTTTCCTAGTTACTAAACGTTGCCTAATGAACACCAAATGACTCCACTTATTGTCCATCTCTTATTTCTAAATACCTATGTGTATTGACATCTCATTATTATCGGCGTTAAACTCCTTAATCATCCTAACTATTTTAAAAGAATGATACAATGTACAATGCCCAGTTTTGGTTCTGCAGAAACTAGGCAAATTTGAGACAGCAGATGGCCCCTGAGAAAAAATCAAAAAAATCTGGAAAATTTCCAGAAGGTCACACATATCATGGGAAACTTCCAGTTCAAATTTTGTAGAAAAATATGATGTTTTGACCCGTCTGCACAGCCCAATACTACAACTGAATTTCAGGACAGTAAACCCAGTTTTGGCACTTGGGTTTGCAAATGCCTTTTGACCCACCTTAATACCTTGATATTTGATGAGGCCTGGTTCGTTGGAAAGTACATTCGACGTAGTTATCCATAATGTCCTGCAAACCTATCAATGCTATCGGCATGACCAAGTTATGACCTCCTAAAGTTGGCCTAAAATTCGGATTAAAAACAGGGTATGCAGAATTTTGCCGAAACTTTTCCAAACTTCAAACTAACGCATAAGATTCGTTTTTAGGAGTTACAAGTCGCGCGAATTAGCGCCGCGAAGCTATGGATAAGACCTACGCTAATCCTATGTCGAAACTTGTCCAATCAAACACAATTTTTCCTACGCTCACCTGAACTTTCTGGTTTAAATTAGTACTTAATAACACCCTTCATTCATCAATCTCTCGCATCAAAAAATCGCCTATCAAGGTTCACCATTTTCTCGCATAAAAAACATACTCAACACGCCTAAACTAGCCTACCCAACATCCTCAACATGCTAAATCATTGAATTACTCAAGAACATCCAATACCTACTAACAAGATACCAACACATAATTTCTAACATGTAAATCATATAATATAATTAATCAAAATAGAAATTTAAGAAATTTTTACCCACAATGTAGCACAATAGATAATGGTAGATGATCAAACAAAAACCCCCATGGTTTTTCTTGAATTTGGCCGCGGCTACAAGGTTCCCAAACAACAAAACCCTAATTTTATCATTGAGCAAACAATCTCACTAATCACTAGCACCAATCTCTTCATTACAATTTAATAATCTTGAGGATGACTAATCTTTATAAAAACTAAAAATCTTGAAAACTTTATGCATGGTTGATTAAAATTTATAAGGGTTGATTAGGGTTAATTTATAAAGGTTTTAGGATAAAATGGGAGGGGATTTGATGAAGATTAGAAGGTGTTGATGGTGGCTTTGTGAATGCTTGTGTCGAACAGAGAAGAAGAGCAGAGAAAAAAAGAAAATCGGTGTACTCTATGTGTGTTGGTTTGGGCCGCCGGCTAAGAAAGGGGAAGAGGGAGTGGGGGCTTATGGCCCATTCCTCTGAAACTAATATTACCTATCATTCTCGGGCCCTAAAACCATTTCTAGCCCGATACTTTTTCCTAAAACGCAATTATCGTCAATGTGCAATATTAAATAGAAAATAAATAAAATTACAAAAAACAAAATTCATATTGGCACTCGATGCCTGTTTTTAGAACCGATGTCGTTGTGGTCTCGTGAGTGCTGGCGGAAAAACGGTGTAAATTTGTTATCACATATCATACGAGTATATGCGCTCTAACACTGAACATTTGCGCACTCATTTATAGACAATTATAATGGATAAGAAATAAATTCCAAGAATTTAGATAATAATTCAAAGCCGAAATATATAGTACCTTTAAAGTTCAGGTATTACAACTCCACATCTTGTATCTTACAGAATGGATAAATTGCAAACGAATCGGGATTTACAAATCCTAAACGGGTTGAGCGCCCTTCAGACCTGTAATCACAATAGTTGATCCTATGATAAAAGATATAAAACTATTTTTTTTAATGTATTCGATAGTGTGTTGATAATCGTATGAGTGATTGTGGGTGAAGAGGTGTGAGAGTGAGGTGAGGGGGTGTAATGGCGCAGTAGGAGTACTATATTGAAAGACACACATTCGTAATATTGGTTTGGGGGTTTATGATGTAAGGATATGAGAGTGGTTTTGAAGTTATGGGTGGAGGGTATGGTGATTAGGTAAAGATTAGTTGATGGGTTAGTTAGGGAAAATGTTTTGGGGGGAGTGTGGTTTAATTTATGGGAGTGTATATTGTTTATATAGTGGGATTAACGTTTATAGCATACGTGATGGGTGTCAGTCAGATTATGCCTAGATGTGTTCAAAACCCCCTTCATGTCGTTGGTTTAGACCAAAAATGCGACCATATTGTAGTATCTGCAACTCTAAGTCGCCATTTGTGTTGGTATTGGATAATGGATGATAACATTGAGTTTAGGTTTGAAGTATAGAGTATTTGAAGATTGAAATCATTTAAATATTGATTGAAACCTATGCAAGTCTTTAATGAAAATACCCTCAACAACATTAACTTAGAGCCAGCAGTAGTAATCCAGCAGTAGTAAGTTTTATGCCTAGCAACATTAACTTAGAACCAGCAATAGTAAGTTATGCCTAGCAGCATTAACTCAGAACCGGCAGTAGCAAGTTATGCCTAACAGCATTAACTTTGAGTCACCAACATTAACTCCAATTCCATTCCAAACAGCTTTTCCATCATTAATTTAATACTTTTCTTTGCTTTTCTTGCAAAATGTTAGTTCAAAAACCAAGAAAACACAAGCCATAGCAATTTTCATAATTATTAACAGTATTAATTATACCTAGCAGTATTAAGTTTAACTAACAGTAGTAACTTCAGCAGTATTAAGTCTAAATCTAGCAATACTTATTATAACTTAACAACATAAACGTTAATGACATGAATAACAGTACTAATTCATACAAAACTCTACAAAAACATAAAGAGATAAAAGACTTTAAAGATTTAGCATTCCAATACTAACAATCAAATATTGAAATCTACTTTAACATCCAAACTTTTGTAAGAAAATCTGCGAATATTTCTTGTCATATGGTTTTGACCATTTGAATCAATTTCATTTTCGATTGCAATCTCTAATCAAATAAGGTCTGATCTCTATATGCTTATTTTTTTTAAAATGAAAAACATGATTTTTTAATTATGCAAATAGTATTGTTATTGTCAATAAAAATTTTGGTATGCATAAAATTATACCCATAATCAAGTAGTTGATTCTGAATCCAAAGCACTTGTCCACAACAACTTGAAGCAGCCACATATTCAGTTTCTGTTGTGGAATTTGCAACCACTCTCTATTTCTTGCACTGCCATTATATTAATCTACATCCAAGGAATTGATAACCTCCTGTTGTAGACTTCTTATCCAAGCTTGCTCTAGCATAATCACTATCAGTGTATGCTACCAAATCAAAAGGATAATCTTTTGAATACCAAAGGCCCAATTTTGGTTGACCTTTTAAGTACCTAAAAATCTGATGTGTTTTAAAAGCTTTAAATTTATAAGACTAAAAATACCGGACAATTATATGGAAACACACGGGTAAAAGTATAACCCACGTATGCAGTATAATCTTTTTAGGTAAGACCAGGTCGTCTACAAGGATTAGAGTAGTGTTCGAATAATCAAAAAGAAAATAGACTTTAACAATTTTGAAAATAACTTTAGTTTTATCAATCATAATAAAGATGACTACTCGGATAGTTGAGAATAATTTATAAGTGTTGGAAATGATTTGACCTCGAAGATGGGACTTTAATTTATAAAAATGATTTCTCGTCAGAAAATATTTTTACGAATTAACTTGATTAACTTAAGACTTATATCTTGTTAACTAGACCAAATGTGTCCCTCAAATAATCCAGTTATTATTATATCAAAACTTATTTTTTTTATTAATTTATGAAAGTGGATTTCTCAGCACAGACGTTAAAGTCTATAGACAAATCTTTAAAACCACATAGATCATAACAGATCTTTCAACCTATACCGATATGATTATATAATCTAAGTTGATAAGCAAAAATAGATAAGATAAGATATAACAGGTTTGCAACATAAGCTTAAGATTAAAATTCATTCGTAACATTAGATGACCGAACACATACGTTTCGGGGGTAGAAGTTTTCTTCACGATTACGATTTTATTCAACAAGGATAATTCACAATTTGATGTAGAAGAAACTTTCCTCTACGGGCGTTGCTCGACATATCGAAAAAACAAAAGAAAGATGATGTAAGATACATTTGAGGTGGGAGAAGTCTTTTTCATTAGCCTCGGAGTTACTCGAACTCGGCTTTCATCCACTTTGGCAGTCTTTTGATCTCGTTAAGATTCCTTCTCAGTGTCGGTATCAGGTTTCTTGGTATTTCATCACCAACATTGTGATTTAGATGGGATTTCACACGTTACACGTGACACACGGAAATACTTTCCGGAATCATTCGGTCAAGGTGACTTTCTAAGTCAACACCAACCGAAAGAAAAGATTTCAAGGAACGTAAGAAAATTCGAACTTGTTCTTACGAAATCGAATCGAATAGGATTACTTGCATAAGGATCCACCATTTGGAAGTGTTCTCACCCAAACATTTATCCAAAACCACTAGTTTAAAGGCGACGATTAATCCGACATAGCGTGGCTCTTCCTGAATTATGCATAGTTAGCTAGGCTATGCATAATTGAGGACCAAGCGACGACACATCCGTCCTCGTCAAAAAGAAAACTTTTCGATTATTACACACCATATATGATGATGAAACTTTTTTTTACCTATCCTTGAAAATAAGTAAATCATTTGTCATAAAAATGGGAAATTATTTTTACCTCCATTTCGAGAAACACGTCTACTATTGTTCAAATTTTATTTTATTTTATTTTTACTTTGTCTTCTTGTGAAAATCGACGCAATTTGATATTTAGTTTGATAAAACATTTCATAATTTATTGTATATTTTTGGAATCAATTGTTCATAAAATGACATTTGGGCGGTTTGAGATTTAAGGATCATAGCAAGTACAAGAAGTAGTGAATTAAGAATCAATGCAATCGAATGAAGTAAACGGGCGATATATTTGCTAACTGAAATTGTCCACACTAGGAGTCAAGATACTCCTAGGATACGACAAGTGGTCTCGATGGTTAACACAACATCTTACTCTATATCATGAAATGAACAACGAGCATCATCATAAGTGCTGAAGTAATAACGATCATAATATCTATAATGAAGCCAGGGGTAGTACATACGCTCCCCAATCATACATCCAATATTCAGAAGGTTATCTCCATTGTTTCTCGTTACAAGTACATTCCACCAAACATGGTTTCCAATAACACTCGAAAAGAAAAAAAAAAAAAAAAAAATGGTGCAGTGTTAATGTAGAGCACAAATAACCCAGATCATATTTACTAACTGGCACTAGCAGTTTAGTGATCTATACAAAAAAATGGTCCTATACAACGGACAAGATCATAAGTGAACAAACGACAGGAATACTGAGGTCCCGGTAGAGTGAAGATCTCCTCTCTAAAGCGTGGGCGTCTATCCAACGTGTTGACCACGACTATATATGGTGGTCGTGATTATGAAGAAATACATATCGAGTAGAAAGATGGCATATATTGCATATGTAAATACATTTATACAATATACATAATATATATATATATATATATATATATATATATATATATATATACTATGGAATCCATATGTGCGCCCTATGTTTTACTTAATAAGACACTCTCATTGATAGCATTTCTTCGCCATAAATTTTATGTCACTTTTTTCAAAGAGTTTCTATTTTTAGAAAGTTATATTTAGCAAAGTTTTATTTTTGGAAGTTTCTATTTTTGGAAAGTTTTTATTTCGGGAAAGTCTATTTATGGTAAGATATGAATTACCGATTAATAGAATGTTAAGTTTCCGACAACTCCCGACACGCATATAATTTATATATACTTATCCATATTTCCTTGTTTTACCTTATGAATATATACATAATTACATATATAAAGTTTCTAAATATAAACTTACTATTTTTGGATATAACCGAAACGTACCCAATAATATATATGTCGCCCAATTGTTTCCGTTAACATTTCATAAGCCCAAACGGACTCTAAAACGTCCAAATTCCCAATTTTTATACAAATTCAGCAATCAACCCATCTTTTATAAGTTTTTAACTTTTATTATATTTTTGCCAATTCTGACCCGTTTCAAAAACGACCCATTAGAACACATTTTCGCATCTCGGACTCCAAAGCATTTTTATGTAAAACGATATTCCGGACAACTTTTGTGTTTTGGCCGAAGGTAGAAACGGACTCGAAAGTGACGAAAACGCCCCCTCAAAAATCTGCCAGCAACCGTTTATAACCAAAAAGTTAAAATTTTAACAAAAATTTTCCTAGTTTCAAATTGCCATAAAAACTTCGTTTTTAGGAGATACGGGACGATCCTTATATCGAAACGATCGTCTTGACAAGCTCTATCATAATCTTAATTGTAATTTTAATTTTAACATTTTTACAACGCCGAAAAACGGGTTCTACTTTTCTGCAATAAAACGACCCGTTTCAAAACTTAACCAAACGCTAATTTCTCAACACAACTTCACAACTACACCTAATTAGCCTATCTCCGTCTACTAACGCCTCAATCCAATAATCCTTCCACAATTATATATACACTAAACATAATTGCACATGGATTCCAGAGTACAAAATTAAAATGCATGCATAATCATAAGAAAATAACCTCAAAGAGGGTTTAAGAATACTCACAAACACTAGTAGATGCAAAGAAAATGATCAACAAAAATTCTTTCTTGCTCCTTAGCTCTTTGGTTCCTTAGTCGCGGCTTAAAACACAATCCAAAAATCTAACAAAGCCTCAAATTTATATAATATTTCAATGTATATGTATATATTACACATATACGAGATTAATCATTTCATTTCATAATGGCGACACTGTTAGGAATTACAGATTTGATGATTATAAAACCCATAAATAGAAATGAAGAAAGAAGAAACAAAAGGAAACAAGATATGCTAAAGAAGGAAACAAGATCAAGATTAATGTTGATTGAAATCAACATTAATGTTGAAGATATAGATTAGTCAAACATTAATGTGATTAGTCAAACATTAATGTGATGATTAATGTCAATTAATTAGTTTCCTAAATTGTATTATGTTTTCTTTTGAAATAATAAGGACCCATTATGTAATAGTTAGGTAGCTTTGTTAATAAGCTATGGTTTCTTGTAACCTCCCTCTATTATATAAAGAGGGTAGGCGTCTAGGTTACAGGTATCCATTTCATAGTAGACTTCTCCAATGAGAGTCTAGAAACGCATAGAGCGTGTGTAGTAGTAGTAGTAATAGTTTCTTTATCATGTTTGAATAAAGAAAACCTTATTAGTAATGTTGATTGTGTTCTTCATATTCCGCTGCATATTTTCAATCAATCATTTTGTTTATCATACCTTAGAAGATCCTAAAACGATCTATGGAATCATATAAAGGCATTTCACAATTGGTAACCCCCCCCTCAGAGCCTCGTGGCTCTTGATCTAGGGTTTATAAGGTTTTCCTATGAATTAGTTTTCTATAATTTTTTAAACACATATATTTAGGTCTACAGACCGCCCTTGGATCTTGAACAATGTAGTGATGTGTCTGGTTCATCTTTGGAGGTTCAGTTAATGCTATAATTCTTGAGTGGAAAAAGGTTAACAAGCTCCTTTACAAATAGTTAGGACGGAGTATGATAACGATCAGCCCTTGACATGGATCTAGGATACTGGTCGTTGATTGCGACGGAGCACACTAAGACAATCGGCCATAGTTATGTGATCGCCCTGCTAAATTGTCTAAAAGAATTATTTCAAAACATTTTAATTACATGATAATTTGTAATAAGCATGGTCTTTTCGTACTCAAGGAAGATTTGATCTAGCTACTGGAAGCTCCAATTCAAGAGATGGTGAGTATACCTTTTAGGGGAAGCTTATTGTTGATATTCTTAACCATCTACTGCATCACTTGAGGGGAAGCGTTTCGAGTTGCATAAACCCCAATTATAATGATTACAAAAAAGGGAAGAAGATTTCTTTGTGCCAGCTTATTATTGTGATGACATTCTACCAATCTGTTTCTTCAATGCAAATGTGTTTTGTAATATCAAATAGAGGAAGATTGTTAGGAAATTACAGAATTGATATTGACAAAACTCCATAAACAGAAATAAGAAAGAAGAAACAAAAGAAACAAGATATGCCTAAAGAAGGAAACAAGAATCAAGTATTAATGTTGTTAAAAGAAATCAACATTAATATTGAAGATATATATTAGTCAAACATTAATGTGATGATTAATGTTAATTAATTAGTTTCCTAAATTGAAATTATGTTTTTTCTTTTGAAATAATCAGGAACCCATTAGTAATCGTTAGGTAGCTTGTTAGTAAGCAGGGTTTCTTGTAACAAAGTACAAAATTAAAATGCATGCATAATCATAAGAAAATAACCTCAAAGAGGGTTTAAGAATACTCACAAACACTAGTAGGTGCAAAGAAAGTGATCAACAAAAATTCTTTCTTGCTCCTTGGCTCTTTGGTTCCTTAGTCGCGGCTCAAAACACAATCCAAATATCTAACAAAGCCTCAAATTTATATAATATTGCAATGTATATGTATATATTACACATATACGAGATTAATCATATCATATCATAATGGCGACACCATTACATAGTATCAATAGTACAACTCGTAATTACGCGCATAGCGATGATTCGAAGGGCATATATAGAGGTATAGCGGTTCGTCGAAGAACGGGTATCGTATATATATAATTACCATTTATACCACGCATTTGGTATAAAGTATACAATTAAAGGCTTAGCACAAAACACATAAAGGATCGGGAAGGATTGCGCGCGCGAATATCGGACATCGGTGAACGACTCGTAAATTTTTTTCGAAAACAGTCATAGTCCAGGTTTTGAAAAACGACCTAGTTCGCTATGACTCGTGCTCTGGTACCAATCTATAACACCCTCAAATTTGCAACGCATCAGAATACAACATTGGGGTGTTACTTCATAATATAAGCTCACGAGTCACGTTAAACGACATTCAATTATTATTAAAAAGATCAGAGTTACAAGGTCCCAATAACTTTATAAAAACTCATTTCAAAATAATCCACAACATGTTTAAGTTTCTTTTAAAAAGAAAACATTTTATCATATGTGCAAAGTTCACCAAGTCCACGTCCTTCGATATCCGCATTCCATCCCATCCAAGCTAGCAAGTATATACCTGAGATAAACATGCTAAAAACGTCAACAAAAATGTTGAGTGAATCCATAGAGTTTATAACAATCATTTTGAACACAAGCATAGCAAAACATTTAGTTCATAGAACAATCACAACGATGCTAGAGCCACGAACCGAACCTTAACCATGTGCCCAACCTGGAGTGCTAACACTCCCAATACTAAGTACAATATGTCTCAGTATGCCCTCGCAAGGAACACACGTCTGACAGGTCGTTAGGCCAAAATAGATCTATTATTATTGCATTAGCGTTCACCGGTTATCGGTGATTGACGGTTCATGAAGGAAGGGCCACAACAAATCACTCATAGCAACGATCACGTAATAAAATCACCTGTGTTCGATTTTTCCAAAACAAGCATGTATCTCCCTCGCGGGTTTTTAAAACATAAAAAGAATTAAATGCGAGGCTATGAACTCACCTTGTCTAACCTTCCATTTTTAGGAGTTTACACTTTTTTAATCACAAAAGTTCCTATTTTTAGTAACACCTCCGTGTAATAATATGTTAAGTCCAAATACTATTTTCATTAGTTAAAATGGTATTTATTACCTTATTAAAAATTACATAAGTCTATATGACATGTAAACATTTTTTAAAGTCAACACTTGACTTTACACTTATATTTATTTTTACCCAAATCTGACTCGCGTTAAACGACCCACTAGATCCCGTTTTCACGACTCAGAATAAAAAGAGATTTTATGCGAAACGATGTTTCGGACAACTTTTTAGTTTTGGCCGAGACTTGAATCTCGATAGAAAATGACCAAAATGTCCTTTTTCAATTCTGCTGTAACGCAGCAGATTGACCATCGGTTTTGACCCGTTATATCACATTTTCGTGACTTTGACCAAAACGAGATTTTATGTAAAACGTCATTCCGGACAACTTTCGTGTTTCGCCGGAAGGCTGAAACGGATTCGAAAGTGTCCAAAATGTCCGTTGAAAATCGCATCAACAAGCATATTTTAGCAAATAGCTATCATTTTTATACATAATTTTTCTAACTTCGATCGGCTATAACTTCTTCGTTATTAGGAGTTACGGGACGTTCAAATTACCGAAACGTTCGTAAAAATGCCCTCTTCTATATTTTACAATCAAAAATCAGATTAAAAATATTTTCGGACCTCATTTGGCGTGGCAAACTTTCTGCTCGAAAATACATTTTTAAAAACCCATCGAAACCACATTTTTGGCTTCCGACAACCTCAAAATACTATTAACTAGCCTATTTTCATCACCCAATATCATTTCTAATCTAGGCTAACGCAAGATTCAATCGAATTACATCACATGCATTTATCGAAACAATTATAAAACTAGTAAATAAACGGTTAAAATGCTATTAAGCACTTCTTTTAAACCGAAACTTCAAGAATCAAACTCGGATTCTAACTCCAAAAATACTTGTTGCATGCTATAGTTTATTGGATAGATGTGTAGGAAATGATGAGGGGATTCGAAAAATATTTGATCGTTGTGCATGTCACTTTTTTCGGCGACACGGCGGTTTCCGACGGCGACGATGGTGGTTTCCGGCGCCGAAAAACTTTTCCGGTGGTGGTCATGGTGGCCGGTTGGTGAAACACACCCACTACATACTTTTGTTCTAGTAAAAATGAATGGAAATGTTATAAAATTTTGTTTTTATACTTGCCTAGTTTAGTCACTTGGCAAAAATGGTCCTCCCCTCATTTAGTCTTTATATTTTTGACACGTCTATGTTTTACTTAAATAAAAACCGGCCATCACGGCTCGGGATTATTGTTTTGTAATTTTTTTTTTCTTTCGTCAAAATTTTAATTTAGTTAAAACATTTATTAAAAATGCTAAATCGTGCAAAAATAAAGTTTTTCACTCGGCTTTGGCTAAAACGCGGGAAAAGGGTCGTAAAATACTAAAACAAAATAATTTACTTCCGAAATAAAAATGAGATAATAAATTTTTAAATCGCTCAAATGAAATAAATCCGGAGCACGACTCGTGACATAGCCAAAATTAACGACTTTTGCCAAAACGGTCAAAAGATGACGAAAATGAAGTAATTATTCATTAATAAAATTTTGAAATTAACGGGGCGCGTCATAATGTATATGATGCCCAATACGTGTAATGCACACACGGTCTCGGTCCGATTTACAAGTCGACAAAAATAAAAATTCCTCCAAATCATTCACAATGAAACACGAATATATTTATTCGGGTAAATAAAAATTTAAAATTTTAATGTCGGCTTTCGATCATCCTTAATAATAAATATTAAAATAATATTATTGACGACGAAATTCGCGATCGTCATAACGTCGAAATCTCGGGCGGTTACAAAACCAAGATAGAGTTTCGTTGGAAATTAGTTTTAGAAAATAGATTTTAATTTGCAGTTTTACAGATCCATAACATTTTAAGGAAGTATTTGAATCAGTTTACATATATAAACCAAGATTGAGTTTATATCAAATTGATCTATTTTATTCATTGAAACCAAGACTGAGTTTCTTTAAAGCAGATCCGGTACAAGCAGATACCGAGTAATTACAGTTTGTTTAACTGTTTGTGTTTAATCTTTCAGGATGACTAACACTCAAACTCCTCCTGCGACTACTGTTGTGAACACAACCGGTGCGCTGGTTACCAACACAGTGGCTAATCATGCAGAGAGACCAGAAAAATTCAATGGTCAGAATTTCAAGAGGTGGCAACAGAAGATGTACTTCTATCTCACCACCTTGGGCCTTGCACGGTTCTTGAAAGAAACTGTATCTCAGGTTGAACCTTCTACTGAAGGTCAATCCTCTAATGCACAGGTTGTGCAAGTTGTGGAAGCATGGAAACATTCAGACTTCTTGTGTCACAACTATGTTCTAAATGGTCTAATAGATCCTTTGTATAACGTGTACTGCAAGACCACGACTGCCAAAGAATTATGGGAGTCATTGGAACGCAAGTACAAAACAGAGGATGCTGGTACAAAGAAGTTCGTGGTAGCTCGCTTTTTGGATTACAAGATGGTTGATTCAAAGAACATGATCAGTCAGGTTTAAGATCTGCAGGTATTCATCCACGATATCCATGCTGAGGGAATGACTTTGAGTGAAACTTTTCAAGCTGCTGCGATTATTGAAAAGTTACCTCCAAGCTGGGTAGATTTTAAAAACTACTTGAATCATAAGCGAAAGGAGATGAGTGTTGAAGACTTGGTTGTTCGTCTTCGTATTGAAGAGGACAATAGGCTAGCTCAGAAAGACACTTATACACCTGATTCTGCTAAGACTAATCTGGTTGAGCATGCTGGGTCATCTTCATGGTCTAATCCAAAGAGAAACGGCAAATACAAAAGGAAGAATGACAAGAAGAGCAAAGGGAAGTCTGAGTACCTTGCTCCTAAAGCTGGGATTATGAAATAGAAGTTCCAGGGGATTTGCTACAACTGTGACCAGCCTGGTCACCATGTTGCTAATTCCAAGATGCCGAAGCGGGTGAATCCACGTCAGGCAAATATAGTGAATGATGATGTGGACATGATAGTGATGATGTCTGACGTGTGTGCCATAATTTCTGAGGTAAACCTGGTAGGTACTAGTCATGGTAGTTGGTGGATTGATACTGGGGCAACCCGTCATGTATGTGCTGATAAGAGTATGTTTCACTCTTTCAGAGCGGTTGAAAATGGACATAAGCTGTATATAGGCAATTCTGCAACTGCTGATATCAAGGGCGAAGGAGATGTTGTTTTGAAGATGACATCTGAAAAAGAGCTCAAGTTGACTAATGTCTTGTATGTTCCGGAGATTCGTAAGAATCCGGTATCCGGTTGGCTGTTAAACAAGTTTGGTTTTCGTTTAGTTTTTGAGTCTGATAAGTTTGTTTTGTCTAAGAATCAAATGTATGTTGGTAAGGGTTATGCTATGAATGGTATGTTTAAGCTCAATGTAATGGTTGCCAAGAATGAAATCAATAAAATGAACTATTTTGCTTACTTGATTGAGTCTTCTAATGTGTGGCATGCTCGTCTTGGACATGTAAATTTTAATTCACTGCGTCGTTTGATTAAATTTAATAGCATACCAAACTGCCATATTGATTCTAAATATAAATGTGAAACTTGTGTTGAAGCCAAACTTACAAGAACATCCTTCAAATCGGTTAAGCGAACAACCGAACCACTTGATATGGTACACACAGACATGCGTGATTTGAAATCACTACCCACGAAGGGTGGCAATAAGTACTTTATCACATTTATTGATGATTGTACAAAGTATTGCTATGTTTACTTGTTGAAAAGTAAAGATGAAGCTATAGACAAGTTTGTTCTATACAAAACCGAAGTTGAGAATCAACTTGGTAAGAAAATCAAGGTTGTACGAAGTGATAGAGGAGGTGAATACGTGGCTCCATTCGCCGAGCTTTGTGCGAAACATGGAATTAGACACGAGTTCACTGCTCCCTATTCACCTCAGCAAAACGGTATTGCCGAAAGGAAGAACCGTACCTTGAAAGAAATGGTTACTGCCATGTTGATTAGTTCTGGTATGAGTCAGGACATGTGGGGGGAAGCCATTCTGACGGCTACTTATCTTTTAAATAAGATACCTCGTAAAGAAAAGGAAGAGACTCCTTATGAATTATGGATGGGAAGAAAACCATCATATCAATACTTACGAGTGTGGGGTTGTTTAGCCAAGGTAGCTGTGCCAACTCCCAAGGCCCAAAAGATTGGACCTAAATCTGTGGATTGTATATTCATTGGATATGCTAAGAAAAGCACTGCTTATCGTTTCATTGTACATGAATCGAAAAATCCAGATATCCAAAAGAATACAATAATGGAATCTAGGAATGCTTCTTTCTTTGAAAATATATTTCCTTGTTTATCAAAAGAAACTAGAAGCTCAGCCAGATTAGATGATGAAGTTGTCCAAGATAAGAGACAACGAGATGATAATGATCTCCAAGATGAGAGACAAGATCAAACCGAGGAAGAAGAAGTTGAACCAAGAAGAAGCAAAAGGGCAAGAAACGAGAAATCGTTTGGACCCGATTTTGTTTCTTTTATGGTAGAAAATGAACCCACGTCTTACCGAGAAGCGGTAACTTCCTCGAAAGGCAACTAAGAAGAGAAGTCACCAAGTTAAATAAAGTCTATTTTATAAAACCATATGTGGGAGCTCATGGATTTACCTCCTGGTTGTAAACCACTAGGCTATAAATGGATCTTCAAGAAGAAGATGAAAGCTGATGGCACCATTGACAAATATAAAGCAAGGTTGGTAATCAAAGGATATAGACAACGTGAAGGTCTAAACTACTTTGATACTTATTCGCCCGTTACGCGAATAACCTCGATTAGAATGATACTTGCTATTGCCGCATTACAAAATTTGGAAGTTCACCAAATGGATGTGAAAACGGCATTTCTAAATGGAGATTTAGAAGAAGAAATATATATGAACCAACCTGAGGGTTTCATAGCTCCTAGACAAGAAGGCAAGGTTTGTAGACTTGTTAAGTCATTATATGGCTTAAAGCAAGCTCCCAAACAGAGGCATCAAAAATTTGACCACACCATGTTAGAGAGTGGATTCAAAATTAATGAATGCGACAAGTGTGTTTATGTGAAGGACATATGTAGTGGATATGTAATTTTGTGCTTGTATGTTGATGATATGCTTATCGTTGACAGCAATGACAAGATGATCAAATCTACTAAAGACATGTTAAAATCAAAATTTGACATGAAGGATATGGGTTTTGTAACACCCCTAAAATGGGTGGCAGCGGAATATGGGTTGGTGAGTGTTACTTCATAGATCAACAACACGAGATATGAGAACGACCTCTATATGAGTCGTTTAAAATTGATACATTGGATTAAATAGACTTGTTTGTTACAATAGCCGAAGCTTAAATAGTTCATCCATGAAAAGTAAAGATTTTAAGACATAACAAATATTCCCAAAATGTAATGCAGTCTAAATCTTTATATAATGACTCCAAAATGTGAACCACCATGTAACCTGTTTTTCGTACCTTATAACCTGAGAAAAACATGCTTTAAAACGTCAACATAAAGTTGGTGAATTCACAGGTTTAGTAAATGTATAAAATAGGACCACAAGATTTCCGATGTAAGACATGTAACACATACAATATCTTAAAAGTAATTACGAAGTGCACTAAGCTCATGACACCGAAGCTCGACATATATGTATGCAATTTAATGCACAAAATGTGCCCGTGTAGATGTTCAACCCGCAACATCCAAATTGTTCCGACAAGTAAACGTTACGTTGTTTCAGTACCTCCGAAACTGAAGAGCGTAACTCACCGAACGGGGGGGGGGGGGGTGTCAATCCAAATAGCTCTATCATACATTCGCGCTCGCTAACTAGCAATTGACAGTTCATGATAGTGGGCAATAGTGGGTTTAGCTACTTAGGCCAAATCGTAATATGTTTAAAAGAGTACTTGTAAAATGATGCATGTTTCTCACCCCAAAGTTGCAAAACAATATAATTGTGTAAAAGCGGGGCTATGAACTCACCGTAAGTGAATGATTGATTATCTAAATCAAATAAGTGAATCGTCTCGGCAATCCGAATGCAACCTAATTAATTTTAGGCCGTATGAGTATAATGTATATATATAAATAAAATATCGCATGTCGTATAGTCACACCACTACCTATTAGTTTTTATTAAATCTTTAAAAGTTAGATTAATGATTAACTCATACTTTGTTAATTAAAAAGTATATGTACTTGTACCCGTAAAGAAAATATTATTTTTATTTACTAATGCATCATTTGTAAAAATGTATGATTTAATAATGATATTTCATTATTAAATTAATTGTTTTATAAAAGGTTGTATAAAAATAAAAGTAATACGCGCGATTTTTAAAACCTCATATCTTTATCGTTTCGACTCCGTTTTATACGTTTCTTATGTCCATGTCTTCGTATTAAAATAATTTATCAAAACATCATATTTATAAAGTTTAAACCTCTGATGAACAGTAACTTTTACTGTTCATTACAGTTTATAAAAACTATTTTTATAAAATTAATTATACGTAACTTGTTTAAATCATAACTCGTTCATTATAGTTCCGTTTCTCGAGATCCTTATGTCCTTGGATTAGTATTAAGATAATTTATCAAAATATTATATTTATAAGATTTATATCCCTGATGAACAGTAACATTTACTGTTCATAACAGTTTGTTTTTATAAAATTAATTATATACAACTTGTAAAATACGTAACTTGTTCGTTATAATTCCGTTTTTCGAGTTCTTTATGTCCGTGGGTTCGTATTAAGGAAATTTATCAAAATATTATATTTATAAAATTTAAACCCCTGATGAACAGTAGTATTTACTGTTCATAACAGTTTATAAAAATTGTTTTTATAGAATTAATTATATATAACTTGTAAAATACGTAACTTGTTCGTTATAATTCCGTTTTTCGAGTTCCTTACATGCTCACGATCCTTGTAAAGAGCACTATTTTTATAAAATATAAAACATAGGGTTTATGGTTCGAATCCAACAGTAGGCATTAAAATAAAATTAGGGTTTTCAATTTATAAAGTTAGTTTGTATTTATTTTTGCTTAAAGACCTTGCACCATAATTTCACCAAGTGTTGTACCGTATATCTTACATGTATTTAGTCCTCTAAATGTTCATGTCATTTGTCCATATGAAATCATCAAACACTTTATATAATTTAAAAATGAATCTAGGTGGTGATTAACTTATACAACAAGCATGTACACATTAAATGGACCTTATAGGAGTCAAGTAGAATGATTTACACAAGATATAAACCCCAATCAAGCCTTCAAAATCAAAACCCTAATCAAGAAAACCCTAAATATGTTTTCTTGATAATTCCTTGTTAAACCCGAATCCAAGCTTGCCAACACCTTGAGTAGTCTTAGGTAACCTTAGAATGAACACTTGAATGCTTGGATTGCCTTGGTTGCAAAATTAAAATGAAACCCTAGTTGTTGATTGTGTGCCGTGGGTTTTGAGTCCAAGAGAGAGGGATTTTAGCTTTGATTTTTCTTGTATGAAAGTGTAAGAGGATTATGGACCTAAGACTTGCTATTTAAAGGAAGTGGTGTGAAGAAAACAACCTAAAGTGAAACCATGGAAGTGTAAGTGGTATAGGTACAAGTTGTAAGAAAGCCTCTCCTCCTCCCTAGGCAAGGATTCGGCAAAAGGGTGCTCAAGGTACAAGGATTGGACAATTTCTAGTATCTTGGGTCCAAGTACAACTTTGTGTAAGAAATCACATGTATAGGAAATGAATTTATGAAAGTGTTGTAATTATTTCTTGTATAAAAGCTTAGGTCCGGTTTGTGAGGTTTATAAGTGAGCAAAATAAATAAATTTTGAGTATTGGGTATAAATGTGGGTATTTGTTTGAGTGTAGATGGGTAAAGGTGCTTCCGGGTACGACCGAATGTAATTTATTGCGAAACGTAAGCGTTTTACGTAACCAACAAAAATAAATTATGAAAAGTTATAAATTATACTCCTAATAATCATATAACACTTGCTTGATGTAAACTTTAATTTGTTTGATGTCCGTTTACATTGAACGTTGATTTTTAGTTTACGCGATTTAACTATAAGATAATAATTAAAAGCGAACGCGTAAAACTCTAAAAATAAATAATGGAATTTATTAAAGTTGTAAATAACCTGAAAATGAGAAATGTTACACGTCTTTTTGGCG
The DNA here is from genome assembly GCA_026074375.1 of Tanacetum coccineum. NCBI lineage: Eukaryota > Viridiplantae > Streptophyta > Magnoliopsida > Asterales > Asteraceae > Tanacetum > Tanacetum coccineum. The sequence goes on along the minus strand of BQNB010035322.1, from coordinate 21,543 downwards.
ACATGCGTTCTTCAATTTGAAAAACGGGTTGCAGCCTGAAATAACTACAAGCCATAAAGACATGTTTTGAAAATTTTAAACTTCCGTTCGAGCTTCATTTAAAGACCCGTGTCATTATTGAATGACATTTCTAGGACCGTAAATGTTATCAATAAACGGAAGACATGTCTTGAAAAAAAAACTATTTTTGAAATTTTCTATTTTCTGATTTTTTTTTATGGATTTTTGTTGATTTTATATTTTTGTATTTTTTTTTTGGAATATGTACATATTTACATAGGATACTTGAAGCAAATCCGTTACTCATCCTGATCATCCTGAAGACGTTTGAGTGTCTCTGGCTTCATACTCTTCATGCCAAGCCGCGGGAGAATGAATTCGAATCGTTCTCTGGGCAGTGCCTTAGTGAATATATCTGCCAGTTGATACTCTGTCCTCACAAAATACAACTCAACCACTCCCTTTTCCACTTGTTCTCTGATGAAATGATGTCGGATGTCGATGTGTTTAGACCTGGAGTGTTGGACGTTGTTGCAGCAGAGAGCTATGGCACTCTTGTTGTCACAATACAAAGGGATGTGATTGTATGCAAAGCCATAATCCGATAATTGAGACCTCATCCATAGGATTTGGGCACAGCATCCAGACATCGCGATGTATTCAGCCTTTGTAGACGAGATGGACGTGCTAGTTTGATTCTTTGATGACCAGCTTACTAATTTGTCACCAAGGAACTGAGCATTGCCAGATGTGCTTCTTCGAGTGTCTTGATAACCTGCATGGTCTACGTCTGCGTCTGATGTTAGTGCCATGGCGGTGTCTTTCGGATACCAAAGACCCATATTTATGGTTCCTTGAAGATACTGAAAGACCCGTTTAACTGCTTCAATGTGCTTTTTAGTGGGCTTAGATTGATATCTAGCACACATGCACACAACAAAGACAAGGTCAAGTCGACTGGCTGTGAGATACATCAGGGATCCAATCATACTGCGATATTGAGTCTGGTAAACAGGGATCCCTAAGAGGTCCTCATCCAGTTTTGTTCGCTCCACCATGGGAGTGTCAATAGGGTCACTTTTATAAAGATCAAATTTCTTTAAAATCTCATTAGCATATTTAGATTGATTTATGAAAATGCCTTTAGGATTCTGAGAAATTTGTAAGCCCAAGAAAAAGGATATTTGACCCATCATCGACATTTGAAATTTAGAGCTCATTTCATTAGAAAAACGGTCACAGTCTTTGGGATCAGTCGAGGCAAATATTATATCATCAACATATATTTGAACATGAAGAGTGTGTTTGCCTGTTTTCCGAATGAACAAGGTTGGATCGACTACACCCTTAGAGAATCCTTGTGCCAGAAGAAACTTCGACAAAGTGTCATACCACGCCCGGGGTGCCTGCTTTAACCCGTAAAGAGCTTTCTTCAGACGGTAGACATGATGTGGACGATCAGGGTCAACGAAGCCTTCAGGTTGGCTAACATAGACTACTTCTTTAAGCTCGCCATTTAAGAATGCAGTTTTCACATCCATTTGATAAACTGTCATGTTTTTGCTGGCAGCATTGGCAAGAAATATTCTGATAGCTTCAAGTCTGGCGACCGGGGCGAAGGATTCTTCAAAATCAAGACCTTCTTCTTGACGATATCCTTTCGCTACAAGACGTGCCTTGTTTTTCAGCACGTCACCATACTCGTTAATTTTCACCTTATAAATCTACTTGAGAGTAATAATCATTGCATAGTCTGGAGGTGGCACTAATTCCCATACGTCTAGTCGATCAAATTCATGGATTTCATCTTGCATGGCTTGAAACCAGCAGTCTTTAGTAACAACAGATTTGAAGTTTTTTGGTTCGACTTTGGACAGTACTAAATTATAGAAGCACCACAAAGCATCTGTAGCAAGCTGCTTCTGAGTGGATACCGGTCGAGAAGGGTTCCCAATAATATTATCAATAAGGTGGGAGGCGGTCCATTTTCGGAGATGTTCATGAGGCTTAGTGGTTTGGTTGGATTCAGTTCTTGCGATTACCTAGAAGATGATGCTTCAGATTTATAATCTTGGGCGAACACATTAACAAATGGTTCGGGATCATCCACAGCAAAAGGATTTACTTCTAACCAATGCTCAGCTATAACACCTTGCTGTACTGAAGAGGATTGATGATCCGAAGATGATGGTGAATGACTTCCCGATGGTGCCTCTTGATAAATTGGGATGGATACTGATGGACCGGTAGGGTTGACTGGAGCTTGAGCTGTAAGAGCAGGGGGTACCAGACGATCAATCATGGAAGTCTCAAAATATTCATCAAACATAGGCTAGAACAAAATCTCCAGTTCTTTATTAGTAGGAGGTACATAAGGAGCAACAGGAGGAGGATTGGGTACGAGCCCAGAACTGATAGGTCCAAGCGTCAAAAGGTTATGTGCGGGTCCTGGACTAAAGTGTATAGGAGCCGTTTGCTCAGTCAGCTCATCAAATGTGACGTGAATAGTTTCCATGATTTTTCGGGTCCGTTTGTTGTAGATTTTGTAACCCTTCCTGTTTGGTGCGTAACCAACAAAGAACCCAATGTCTGCTTTAGCTTTTAATTTGCCAAGATCTCTTGCTGTCGTTTGTTGGGACATGAGAGTCCCTCAAATATTCATAGGAAAAGAAAGATCCGTTTCTGTCATGCACTAGTTCATATGGGGTTTTGTTGTGAAGAGTATGTATTAGGGATCAGTTTTGGGTGTAACAGGCAGTAGCCACAGCTTCTGCCTAAAGAAACAAGGGAGCTTTGGAGAATATCAGCATTGTCCGAGCAGCTTTAACAAGAGTGCGATTCTGTCATTCAACAACGTCATTCTGCTGAGGAGTTCTCAGAACGGTCTTCTCGTGGGTAATGCCAACGCTTTCAAGTAATCAGTCAAATCTTTATTAACGAATTCGGTGCCATTATCAGTCCACACAAACCGGACAGTTTTGTTGAGACCAACTTGAAGTAGTTTTAACAATTGATTTACAACAAAGCGGAGTCTCATCCTTGGATCTAAAAAACTTCACCCATGTAAACCTGGAGTAGTCATCGACTATTACCAAAATGTTTTTCTTCCCATTTATACTTTGCACTCTCAGTGGTCCGCATAAATCCATGTGAAGGGAGTGTAAAACTTCCATAATGGTGTTAAAATCGTCCTTAGTTTGTGTGGTAGCTTGTCCTGCTCTATCCAGTTGGCATGCAGAACACAAATGATCCTTTTTAAACTTCAACCGAGGTAAGCCTTTAAAAAGATCTTTACGAGCAAGATCATTGAGGGTGCCAAAGTTTAAGTGATTCAGGCGACGATGCCATAACCAAGATTTGTTCTTGGAGGCTTTAGACAGTAAGCAAATGGGAGAGGACCTCATCATATCTTCAACAAAAATGGTGTATAAGTTCATGCCACACTTTCCTTTAATAAGGTCGACACCATCTAATCTCGGATGAAGCCATGTAGTGCTTTCTGAAGGCCAACTTCCAAGATCGGAATCACAAAATTGACCGATAGAGAAAAGGTTATGTCCAAGTCCTTCTACATAGTATACCCTGGAAATTACACTGTCACCAATGACATAATCCCCATAACCCATAATTGCACCAAAATGGTCATTTTTGAATCGAATAGTCCTGATAAACTTTTCACGAAATTCCTAAGCCGTGAGCGATCTCCAGTCATATATTTTGAGCAGCTTGAGTCTAAATACCAGAGAACGATCTGTACAACATGCATTTGAATAAAGGCAAAAATGGAGATTTGGATACATTGGATCCCCAATTGCAATTGGGGTCCGGTTGGTTAGTGCACGCAAGATTATATGCTACAGGGGCAATAGTTTCCTGTGGATCAGCTGGCATACAGTCACTCTTAAGAGCAGTAGACCTAACTAAAGGGCACTGTCTTCCTAACGGGAGAAGTCTACCAGTGGGCTTCCATTGTTTTGTAGGCAAGACCTTAGGTGGAGTATTCCTAGTTAAAGGCCACTGATCTCCTAAAGGTAATAGTCTGCCAGTGGGTCGCCATTGATGGCCGATAGTGGTAAACAATTTCCCTGTGGCCTTCCAAACTTGCTTAACTTGTTTAACCCGCCACACTTTAGTGGCAGGGGATTGCTTCACAAACATCCCAGAACGCACAACACATTGATCATGATTAACAGAAATTAAGCATTTGTTACAAGTTTTGCAAGAAGTATTAGAATTCGAATTAATTACAGTACGCTTATAGCTAATACTAGAATCAACACGATTCTTTTGTTTCTCATTCGACTTATTCATCCTAGAATGGGCTTCTACTTGTTTCAAGGCACTTTTAGCTGGCAAGGTCCTATCTTTCTTTGTATTGCTCCTAGGCTTTGACCTGCTAGCTGCTGAGGCACCTTTTACTCCTGTAGAGGGAATTCCAGGAGCATTAGTCGAATTTATTTTCTGGTGCTCAACTTGTGGTGGTGTGTTATGAGTTGAGGTTTCACATGGTTCTACAAAAGAAACTCGTTTTTTCTAAGTGAATTGGTAGAGGCATTCTGTTTATCGCGAGGGCTAAAGTCTTTAGGACACGTGCCTATTACATATTCTAACAGCTCCTGAGAGTGTTTAGTGTAACGGCAAGCAGATGCAAGAGAGGTATCCAATGGTCTTTCCACCTTAGCGTCCTCTACTATTTCACGAAGGGTTTCTACATTTTCCTTAAGGTGTTTGATATAGTGTAGATGCACTTCCCGATTCTTCTTGAGTCTAGGGGGAATTGGTTCAACATCTATAGGATATCTACCAGGAGCCAGCACTTTAGGTTTACTATCAGGTATAGTGACACATTTGGAATTATCTTTAAGTTGAGCCTTAAGGTTTTCAATTTCAGATAACAAAGAGTTGTTCTGGTCAGTAGTTTTGGCACGCGTTATTTTAATTGAATCATACAATTCCTTATAATGCTGCTTAACTTTTGCATTTTCTGCCCTAAAGCGTTCATTGAGATCGTGAAGGGCATTGAGCTTTGTAGTTAAATCTTTGTTCTGAGAAACTAAGGCCTTAAGGTCAAAAATGGGATCTGATCACTATATTTCTTGTTAAGTCGAGAGATTTTGCGGGTGGGGGGGGGGGGGGGGGGGGGGCTCCTTTAATTCACGAATCGTATTGCCTGACTTGAAATCATTCATTTAGTTTCTCGATCACAAACAGTGAATCAAATGAAGGAGCATCCGAAGACGTCACTGGTTTTTTGTTTCCAAAACGTTCTTTGAGATTTTGATATTTTAATTGTAAGTTGAAGTGTTCAACCTCAAGTTTGGAAAAATGTTTTATCATTGAGTCATGGTCATCATTTTGAATCTTGTTTCTCAGATTAAAATTTTCAGATTCAAGGTCGGCAATACGTTTTTGAGCAATAGTGAAAGCAAATCAAGCAATTCGATACACTAGACACATTTAATACAGAATCAGTTGCAGTATAAAACACATCTTTGGACAAGCATTCAACAATTAAGTTCTCATTTGTGATGAGAAGGTTTTTCCGTTCAATCTCGCCACTCTTTAAATCTATCTCATTCTGGTCCACCTCGGCTTCTAAATTTTCAAAAACTGCTTTCATTGCCCTAACTTCAGTGACCAGAGATTTTTGAACTCCGTCAAAATGTTCTTTGAGTAGATTGAAAAATGGAATTACTTCGGTTAAGTAACACCGTTTTGTTTGTTCAAAACCCCTTTCCCCTTCAGTTATGCCCGTTGGTGTGATACGCTTTTTACAAGTTTTCTCAAAGTCCCAAAATAGTTGAGTAATTACATACAGACCAATATTTACTTGACTTGTAGTTGGAAGCGTTCGAGGGACCAGATGGACCGATGTATATGGTGAGGGATACACCAATCGCAGGTGCAGGTGCAGACAGGCAAGGTGGGCATAGACTTTAGCTTTTTTGGCCTTTCGTTTTTCTAGATCTATTGACCAAAATACTTGCTCAGGTGTCAGTTGAGTCTGAGGGGTGAATGTTGCCATAAAGTTTTCTTTTGAGTAATTAGGGGGTGTAATGTTAACCCTCTTTTCCACACAGGCAGAGTCATTCATTTTCGCATGCAGTTTATTTCTCGTAGTCTCTGCTAACTCTAGTTCTTCCTCAGACGATGGAACATTTACCGGCACATGATGAGTCTTAAGAAGTTCTTCACCATCATACAGTGCCGGTTTGGCCCATTTTGGCCTGTCTAAGGTGAAAAGGGTTTAATGGCACCTACTCAATTTTAGCCTTTGGTCATACACCTCGCAGATTTAACATCATAAAGACAAGTTTGAAACATGGATTGAATCTTGTGAGGAAAAACTTAATTCTTAAGTTTTCGTTAAGGGTTTCAGATTGAAAAATCAGTCAGGAATTTAGACTCTTTCTGTGTAAACTTATGTTCAAGTCAGTCACATTTCTTCAAATATCTTGTGTAGTTCCTATAGTTGAATTAAGTTGTAACTTGACAGAATAGAAGTTCCCCATTTTTTTTAAATTTTCTTCTATTTATTACGATTTTTGAATAAGCATACGCAATGTCATCCATTCGCTATTCATATTCAGTCAATTCAAACTTAGCACATTGCTCATAAATGGCAGACTTGTGCCTTGTAGATCTTAAGTTCAGTGGCTATTGGGTCATGAGGAACGAACGCATAATTATCAGACGACACACATACATTATTTAGAGCAGAAGATGTATAACTTGGTACAACAGAAATATTATCGACCGACAAATATTGTTCATATGGAATAACATTACTGTTACCCATATGGACACTAGTTGAGTCAATAACATTTGCCTGTTGTATTCATTATGAAAGCCATGTTCGCCCAGATTAGTAACACTATTATCAATAGCATTTTCCAGAATATGTACCTCAGATAAGATTAATGCATTAGATAGACTAGCTTGTGGATTTGCTGACCCGGCTGAGGACAAATTAGCCATGAATATAGACTGAGCAGTCGGTTCATCATCAACATCTGAATCAAAAGTGTCACATTCATCTGCCTGGAAGATGTTGTCCTCATTTAGAGCTAAGTCTTGGACAGGTTGATTATCCACATCTGCATCAAAGGTGTTGACCTGTTTACCAGCCAGAAAGAGTAGTTCTTCTTCATCCAGGACTGCACCATTCTCTTGGGCTTGCATCAGCAACATCTTATCCTTGAAGTAATCAGAGTTCTGTAGACGCTTCGGCTGAGTACAGTTCCGTGCAATATGTCCAATCCCATTACAATTATAACACTTGACCGATTTTCCTTGACCCGCATTTGCATTCCCAGCTCTATTCATTGTGCTCCCATTGCTTGCAGCACCATTTCCCCAAGCAAGATACCTCTGATTATGTCGCCCTTGAACATTCTGAATGACAACCCGACCATCTTGAATGGTTGCTTGATTTTGGGTGTTAGAAGAGGTGCGAAGTTTATTGTTCGTCTGAGGAAGTGTAGCTCTGAATGATTGGGCAAGAAGTGCCATTTGCTTGGTTAGGTTGTCAAGTATTTCATTCGTTTAGGTGTATTCGGAATCAATTTGTGATGTTTTAGGGAATTGTAGATATTGTAGTGATTGATGATTTGTTAATGAAGAAGGATATTGATGAGATTGGACATGTGATGATTGGGCATGAGGTTGGACAGTTGAAACAAATGCAAGTTGATCATTGGTAGCAGGAGTGATTCTTTCAATAATCAGTCGATCTTGTGCAGCATGCTTCTCATGTTGTTTTAGATATGCATACAGTTGTTCGTGATTTGTCTCTTTCAGACCTTTGTTGAGTTTAACGGCTGTCACAAACCTATCCTATTCAGGTGACATGTTGTTCACAAACTTGGAGTTCAGCTGAATATTAGGCATTGTCATTCTGATATTCCTCATGTCGTTGACCAGCTTGTGAAATCGAACATAGTACTCATTGATGTTTTCACCTGGAAGCATCTTGAACCGCTCAAATTCATCGTACAACTGTGATTCTTTGTCTTCTTTGGTGAGCTCAGAACCTGCAAGAAGCATTTTGACGTTGTCCCAAATTGCTTTTGCTTTAATATTGTGATTCATGAGCTTGTAGATGTCTTTGGGTAATCCTTGAAGCACACTATTGGTTGTATGGACATCTGCATCATATCGCTTTTTCTCTGTGTCACTTAGATCCTCATAGGTACGAGGCCTTTCTGGTCCATGTAGAACACCTCCCTCAGGGGTAGTTCCAAGTGTATTCCTTGTGGTTCTAAGCTCAAATGGTCCTTGATCAATAGACTGGAGAATTAGCAATCCATTTTCCTTTCCTCTACAGTACAATCGGATTTGTTGTGACCATGATTCGCAATCAGTCCTATCGAGCATAGGAGGGCGGGTATCAGAACCGGCCGCTTGAATATCATCTGAGTTACTAGACATGATTGTTTGATTGATTATATTATGATAGACTTTGGATCGGTATAATGATTTATGATTGTATTTTAAAAGTGATGATTGTTTGTTGATATAGGTGATATGTTGTTTGTTTGTGATTTGGTTTGGTTTGGTTTGATTAAGTTTACGATATGCAATACACAAATCTTAGTCAGGAAATCTAGACAAGTCTCAGTCAAGAATTTCAGACAAGTCTCAATGTTGAGGATTAGACAAAACTCAGTGAGGTGTCCTAGACAAAACGCAGTCAAGAAGCAAAGACAAAACGCAATGTAGAAATTTTGTGCAGGATTCTTTCCACCAAAACGCAATCAGGGTCTTCAACTTGGGACAAAACGCATGACACAAAACGCAATGAGAAGGAGACAAAACGCAGTGATGTATCTTGGGCAAAACGCAATCAACTCTTGAAACAAAACGCAATCAAGAAATTAATTGGGCAGAGTTTCTCCTAGTCAAAACGCAAGAAGGTCTTCAACTTGAGAAAAAACGTAATACACAAAACGCAACCTGTAGTGTTAACCAAAATGCAATACACAAAAACGCAACTGTTGTACTACATAGTAGACAAAACCGCAGTGTACTTTCTCTGTCAAACGCTGAGACAAAATGCAACTAAAGAAACGTCTTCCAGAAGACAAAACGCAATTTCCAGAAATGCTTGAAATCACCAAAATACACCCTTTTGAAGTTTAAGCTTGGATTTTCTGCACCCTTGGTAATAGAAGGCTAAAACTACACTAAAAACACTAACTTATAACACCACAAAGTGAGAATTCAACGAAAGCCAATTTGAAAACCTAACCTTCAAAAAAAACCAAATTTTGATTTAATTCTTCCAAAAGAAACGCACATACAATCTAAGTAATCATCCCATGTGCTCTGATACCAATTGTAGTATATTGGAAATCATAACACAATCAAGGATTGGTGTGTAGGCCGATTTCTAGAGAGAGAAAATGGGAAGTTCTAGTGAGAGAAAATCACTTAGTGTGTGTTTGTTATACAATGAACATCCAACCCTTTCCCATGGCTAGAAAGGGGTATTTATACAAGAGCTTAGATGCCCTAATGGGCTATGGTATAGGTGCAGTTCCAACTACAGATTGAGCACCACATTCAAGCCCAAAGAACCCACCTTTCAAGTTGCTTTGGATGTTCTCACTCTTACTTCTTTTTATCCAGCCTTCTTGATCACAAAAAGTGTCCCTGTCGTCTACATGCAAGAGTTCTGGGCTACAGTTACCTATCAAAAGCATCACATAAGATTCAAGATGAACGAGAAGAGCTATTCCTTTGATATGAAAACTTTCAGAAACATGCTTTTGATTTGTCCAAAACTTCTTGGATACAAGTTTGTAGATCCTCCATTTGAAGAGGAAATACTAACTTTCATTAGAGAACTTGGCTACCCTGGCAACATCAAATTACTCTCTGATGTCAAAGTTGATACATTACCTCAACCTCGAAGAACTTTTGGAACCATCATCAACAAGTGTCTCAATGGTAAAGTAACCGGAATTGACACACTTTGTCATTCTAGGGCTCAAATACTTTGGGGATTGTATCACCAGGAGAAAGTTGACTATGTTTACCTTCTTTGGGAAGACCTAGTTTTTCAGATCGAAAACAAGGAGTCAAGAAAGAACAAATACATGTTTTACCCAAGATTCACAAAAGTTATCATCAATCACTTCATGTCACAAGACCAATCCATTCTAAGAAGAAACAAGGTAGACTGGCACATGGCTAATGATGATCATATTCTCACAACTATAAGATTCATTCCTCAGCATGAAGTTGTTCAAAGATACGGTGCCATTCTTCTAGACTATCTAACCAATCCAGCAATGAAAGAATCTGAAGCGTACAAGACTTACCATGATCTTGCTACTGGAAAGGTGCAACCAAAACCGAAATATGTACGTCGATCTTCCAGGACAAAGTCTGATGCAGCACCCAAGCCTTCCTCCGGTAAAAGAGTCAAAGCAACAGCTAAGGTAGCAAAGTCTAGAAAGAAAAAGCAACCAGCTCTTGGATTGGAAACTCTCTTAGACATAGCATTGACTAAGGCTGAACAAATGAAACTGGCCATTGAAAGAAGCAAAACACAATTTCACATCTCTCAACCCAGCAGTTCTGGTGCACATGAAGGAACTGGTGTTACACCAGGGGTTCCCCGATGTACCGACTTATGAATCTGATGATGAGCAAATCTCTTGGAAGTCAAGTGAAGAAAAAGATGACGATGAAGAGAATGTGAGTGAACACGAAGATGAAGATGATGATGAACGAACTGAATCTGACAATGATGGTGATAACTTCGTTCATCCCAAGTTTTCAACTCATAATGATGAAGCAATGCAAGATGAAGAAGTAAATAAAAAAGATAGCTTTGATCCAAAGGTTCAAACACCTTCTCATGTTGAATCCACTGATGATGATGAAATTCATGATGCAAATGTTGAGGGAGATAAGATGAATGAAGAAGAGACATATGCAGAGGACGAAGCAAATGTGCTTTACGGGGACGTGAACATAAATCTGGAGGGAAGAGGCATTGTGATAACAGATGCTCCACTGCCTAATGTTCAAGCAACTCAGCAAACAGAAGAAACTCATGTGATACTCACCGCTCTGATCAATCCTGAAGGTCAACAGCAAAGTTCTTCTGTGTCATCTGGCTTTGTTTCTAACATGTTCAACCCCATACCAGATACAGGTATTTACTTAATATTTAATCTTAACACTGAGGCAACTTCACTTGTAGGTGTTCTGGTCACCACTATTGCTGAGCCACCTCTTGTGTTTGCAACAACTCTTCCTCCACCACCCACTCCTCTCATCACACATATGCAACAAACACCAATACCCACACCAACAATTATTCCAAGCTCCTCCCTACATGATCTTCCCAACTTTGGCTCTTTATTCGGGTTTGACCATAGACTAAAAACTTTGGAAACCAAATTCTATGAGTTCAAGCAAACGAACCAATTTGCTGAAACAATTTCTTCTATTCTCAGCATTGTTGATGCATACCTTGCAAACAAGATGAATGAAGCCGTCAAGATAGCTGTTCACTGCAATAAGACAGACTCAGAGATGAAGCTCAAGCCGAAAACGAAGACTTTCTTAATAAACTTGATGACAACATAAAGAAAATAATCAAGGACCAAGTCAAACAACAAGTTAAGGCACAAGTCTCTAAGATTTTGCCAAAAATTGAGAAGACAGTAAACGAACAACTCAAAGCTGAGGTTATGACTCGTTCATCCACTGAATCCAAGACATCTCTTACTATAGCTACCAACCTATCTGAATTAGAGCTGAAAAAGATTCTCATTAAAAAGATGGAGAGCAATAAGTCAATCCACAGATGTAATGAACAAAAGAATCTCTATAAGGCATTGGTTGAAGCTTACAAAAGTGACAAGCTCATTCTTGACACTTATGGTGATATTGTCTCGTTTAAAAGACACAGAGATGATGAGGATAAAGACGAAGAACCCTCTGCTAGATCAAACCGAGGGTCCAAGAGAAGACGAGCTAGAAAAGAACCAGAGTCAACCAGTGCTCCAAAGGAAAAGACATCCAAGACAACTAGCAAGTCAACTGATGGGTCCAAATAAGTCTGCTGGCGAGTCTGCTCATATAGAGGAGCCAATGCACACCGACAAGGATTTGGAAGAACCCGCACATTAGGAGTTTGATATAGGAGCTACTGAAGAACAATCCGATAAAGAGACATCTTAGCATCCTGATTGGTTTCAAAAACCAACCAAAATCCCTACTCCCGATCGTGATTGAAACAAGACTTTACCTGCTGTTCATGGACCAGTTCAACCTTGGTTAAGTAATCTGACTCTAGAAGAAGGTCCTCGTGAATCATTTGATGAGCTAATGGATACTCCTCTGGAATTCTCAGCATTTATGATGAATCGGCTCAAAATTGACACTTTAACACCTGAATTATTAGCCGGTCTAACATTTAAGCTGATGAAAGGTACATGTAAAAGCTTGGTTGCGCTAGAATACTTCTTTGAAGAAGTCTACAAGGCAACCATGGATCAACTAGATTGGCACAACCCTGAAGGTCAGCAATATCCTTATGATCTGCGAAAGCCACTACCATTGATACCTAACTCTCACGGTCGTCAAGTCATTCCATTTGATCACTTCATGAACAACGACCTTGCATATCTATCTGGTGGTGTCTCCAGCCGTACTTATACAACTTCCGTCATAAAGACCAAGGCTGCAGATTATGGTCATATCAAATGGATTGAAGATTTGGTCCCCAACACAATCTGGAGTGAAGTGCCAGTCAACTATGACAAACATGCACTATGGGGAATCTCACATTGGGGACGCAAACGTCAACAATTCTATGGATTTGCTGCTAATAGGGAATCTGCTCATGATGTCTACTCCAAACGTAGAATCATTGATGTCACAAAGCTTCAAATTGTCGAATGGCACGGCTACAAACATTTGGATTGGATCACCGTTCGTAGAGATGATGACAAGATATATACATTCAAGGAAGGAGACTTCAAACGGATTCGCCTTCAAGATATCGAAGACATGTTGATTCTTCTTGTTCAAGGCAAGCTGATAAATCTCAATGTTGAAGATCGTCTCGCTTTTGGTGTCACTCTGAGAATGTTTACAAGAAGTATCGTCATCCAAAGGCGTGTCGAAGATCTTCAGTTAGGTGTCGAAAGTTACCAAAAGAAGCTCAACATCACAAAGCTAGATACGTATAGATCTGATCTCAGACGCAGGGATGCCTATACAGCATATTCCAATCTCAGAGGCTTCATCTATCAGAACAAAGACAAGAAGAACAAGTTGATGCGTATTGATGAACTCCACAAGTTTAGTGACGGTATAGTCGATGATGTTCGAACTGCTCTTAATGATCGCCTAAAAGGGATTAGGATGGAATATCTACCAAATACAATATGGAGACAGAGTGATAGGGAACGAGCAAAAGCTATGATCCAGGCGATCGACAAACAGCTCAAGTCAAGGAGGATAATGAGAAGTTTGGAAAAATTTGTTGGTGGGAGACCGTACGAGGGTGACTTGCGACTGCTGCAAAGGACCATATGATGTATCATATGATGTCCTCATCATAATCAGGTCAAACCTTGTACATAATAATTAACTTGTGAAATTTGTATATATGTAGTGTAGATATTAAGGTGACATTAAGGAGTGCTCGAGTACAAAATTTTCAAGAATTTCTTAGTAAATTCAAAAAAATTCAAATTATTGTACTCAGCACTGTCTTATAAACCCTCAAAAATTGAGGGGGAGCATTAAAATGTTCCTGTTCGATATTATGTAACATTTTGTCCCCGTACGTTTAATCAATTGATATCCAAAATATCAAGGGATTAACATTTTGGATAAGGGGAGAAAATGTGATTAAACTGAACCTAATTTGTATTGAAATGTGATCATATAAAATGGACTCAATGCACTCCACACTTAGCATGTACTACGATTACGATGCACATGTTAAGGGGGAGCTTTTAGTGATAATGAAAAACTCTCAAAGTGTAAATCTTTTGATATTTATATCAAACACTTTGATTGAAATTTTTCAATGATTTTGGAAGGATTGTGATGAAATACCCAAAAGACCGACCATGTACTTAAATTTATGGAGTTATAAGGCGGTTAGGCTTAGGTATTCAAATCCCATGATCCAGCCAGAACCGGAGGGATCTACCCAGGGATATCCACTAGTTAGTGTAGAAGTCCTTAGGTATGATACAAAAGGAGAAAAAGTGAGAATCGGGAAAAGTGCCGACTAAGATGGAGCTAGCACTGGAATAAACCCAACAAGGTGTTAGTTATGAAGTCTTGGTAAGCGCTGAAGGGGTTGAATAATGAAAAAGAAATTTAATGATAAAGGGTGAAAAGAGATAATCCCTTTATACACTTAGGCAGAAACCGGGTCAATACATAAACTGTCAGAAACACTAAGGTGTTGCCTGACATTGAAGACAGTCATGGACCTAGTGATGCTAAGCATAACCCTCCCTAGCCACTCAAGGTCTCTCAACAGACTCTTGTTTCATTTCTCACGAAGATTACACGTATTTTTATCGACTTTCTCACTCTGAGTTAGTTGATATTGAAAAGGTGGCAGTTTGCTCCAGCCTCCGATCACTAAAATCAAAGTGCACTATTGAGTCTAGAGCCAAAAGAGATCTTACATAAATCTCATTAGGACACTTGTCAAATTATGCTTGCTATCTCACACAATGTGAATAATGAGAAATATACTAAGAGTCCTACGCATTATCCTTGTGATTTTGCCAGAACATCTGAGTGATATAATTCACAGTGAAGATGGAAATCCTGCTTAAGTCAACATCAAACAAGCTCATGGTAGGTGACTTGTGCGATTCTATGTGAATCAAACTTGTGACAACTGGAAAGAAACGATGGTGCGATTCTATAAGAATCAAACTTGTTCCAGGTTATGAATTGATGATTTATGATAAATTTTGAAATGATTAACACTCTCGATGTGTCATAAAACCACTTTAGCAAAGTGACATGTCGATTGATTTTCAAATTGATTTTTTCTATTTAATCGGTGAGACATCGTCTTGCTGGTTCACTCATACCGTGTTGTCTGCTTTGAGACGCTCCGGTAATGAGAACGGCTAGTACAGCTGCAAAACCCTGTCAAGGAGTTTCTTGGAAATTATACCTAATCATAGGCAGTATTTATACTGATCAACGGGAAACCATGGTTATTTCAACCGTATTCGACGAAGTAACAAAGACACTTTCGTCCATTTCTGTTGATTATCACTAACCTAAACCTGTAGGTACTCCCGACGATTGGTGCAGCTGATTCCTGACGAGTCATGATTCATAGCCACATGCTCATACCCGACCGACAAACATAAAGACATCATGAAATCTAAAGTACATGTTTCAAGACTTCCACTACTCTGATACAGTGTGTCTTTCTTAAAGTGACAAAGTATTAAAGTCAAAGAATTTCAAAGAAATTTCTATCACTCTGATACTGAACGTCTTTCTTAAAGTGACGAAGTGTTAAAGTTAAAGAATTTTAAGAAAGATGCAACGTTAAAGCTTTTCAAGTCAACAAATCAAGAAAGGTATGAGTATGTCGGTCTAGAAGTCACAAGTTCACAAGATGGCAAAGTTTACAAGATGGCGAAATGAGATTATGCTTGGTTGATGATCTTAAGGTGTTCAAAGATCACATTCAAGACAAGATAAGGAACAAGCTCAAGACCTCAAGTCTATGATCACTACATCAAATCACAAGTTAATGATTAAAGTTAAAGACTACGAGCACAAGACTAAAGTCGAAGAATAGTATGCTAGTATTGAATGTTTGTAAATTGGAGTGACCTCCCTTAGGGGGAGATTGTTAGGAACAAGAAAAGTCTCCGTCACTTCTAATATTAACTAGTCAAAGCCCGTAGATAGTCAATGTTTATTTTATAAGCTAATATGGCCCAAAGGCCCATGGAAAGCCTTACTAGGCCCATGGCCGCCCACCCTTGATGTATTAATACCCTCGTCATGCTGGAGAGGGTGGTTGGTTGGTTGTATTCTCATTTTCTCTTAATGCATTTCATGTTTAGCATTTCTCTCTCTAGAAAATAAATCCTTCCTTCCACTTTCTCTTACTAGTTCTTGCTTCTCATATATCAAAGATTACTTGTATACTACAAATCATCATCGAATATAAGACAAATCTACACTCCATTTAAACAACTTGGTAGATGGACTAAGGATCATCCAATAGCAAATGTAATCGGAGATCCTTCTCGCTCTGTATCTACAAGGAAGTAACTTAAAACTGATGTCTTTTGGTGTTATTTTGATGCCTTCCTTACTTCAGTAGAACCCAAGAACTTCAAACAAGCAATGACCGAACCGTCATGGATTGATGCAATGCAAGAAGAAGTTCTTGAATTTGAAAGACTTGAAGTTTGGTAATTGGTGTTATGTCTAGATAACGTGTTCTTGATCAAACTCAAATGGATTTATAAGGTCAAAACAGATGAATCTGGTAGGGTACTAAAGAATAAGGCTTGACTAGTTGCTCAAGGATTCAGACAAGAAGAGGGTATCGATTTCGAGGAATCATTTGCACCGGTTACTAGAATAGAGGCCATTCGTATCTTGGTAGAAAATGCCGCTCACAAGAATTTGACAATCTACCAAATGGACGTCAAAACGGCTTTCTTGAATGGCGAGCTCAAAGAAGAGGTCTACGTTTCTCAACCAGAAGGGTTTGTTGATCAGGACAACCCATCGCATGTGTACAAGCTCAAAAAGGCTCTTTACGGTCTAAAACAAGCACCACGTGCATGGTATGATATGCTGTCAAGCTTCCTCATCTCTCAACAATTCTCCAAAGATGTAGTTGATCCAACACTCTTCACACGGCATGCTGGAAATGACATATTACTGGTACAAATTTATGTTGACGATATAATATTTGCATCAAATAATACTACCATGTGTGATGAGTTTGCTAATCAGATGACCAATAAGTTTAAGATGTCGATGATGGGGGCGAATGTCATTCTTTTTAGGATTACAAATATCTCAAAGTCCTAGAGACATCTTTATAAACCAATCGAAATATGCTTATGAAATTGTTAAAAAATATGGTTTGCATTCTACTGATTCCGTCGACACACCCATGATTGAAAACAAGAAACTGGATGAAGATCTACAGGGAAAACCAGTTGATGCTACACTTTACCGTCGCATGATTGGATCCTTAATGTATCTTACATCTAGTAGACCTGACCTTAACCATGATGTCTGCTTATGTGCCCGGTATCAGGCTAAGCCTACCGAAAACACCTACAAGTGGTGAAACGGATCTTTTAATACCTTAACGGAACCATTAACATGGGACTATGGTACTCGAATGATACCGATATGTCACTCACAGCTTATGCAGATGCCGATCACGTGGGGTGTCAGGGCACTAGACACAGTACATCGGGAAGCACTCTGTTCTTAGGTGATAAACTTGTTAGCTGGTCGTCCAAGAAGAAAAAGTGCATTGCCATATCGAGTACAAAGGCTGAATATATTGCCTTGTCTAGATGTTGCTCATAAATCCTATGGATGCGTTCACAACTAACAGATTATGGTTTTAAATTCAATAAGATTCCTCTGTACTGCGACAACAAGAGTGCGATTGCTTTATGCTGCAACAATGTTCAACATTCAAGAGCTAAGCACATCAATATTCGCTACCATTTCATAAAGTAGCAAGTAGAGAATGGAATCGTGGAGCTATACTTTGTTCGGACTGAATACCAACTGGCTGACATCTTTACTAAACCATTGCCTCGAGAGAGATTTAACTTCTTGATCGATAAGCTTGGTATGAGAAGCATGTCTCCAGAAACATTGAAACATTTGGCAGAGGAAAAGGACGAGTGATGGTGGTAACTCATATCCTGTATATATTTACATATGAAAACATAAAAAATCCAAAAAGATTTTCCTTTTATAAAATATTACAAAAACAAAAGAAAAAATTAAAAAAATCAGAAAAATATAAAAATATGTATATCAGGCATGTCTTCTGAAAATCGATAACATTTACGACCTTAGAAATATCATTCAATAATGATACGAGACTGTAAATGAAGTTCGAGCAGAAGTTTCAAAAGCTTTCAAAACATGCCAAAATGGCTTGCTATTATTTCAGATAGCAACCCGGTCATCATCTTAAAGGCAAGTATGCCATCAAAAAGACAACTTGACCTCATAACGGGAATTAATTTTCTCGGGAATGAATTACTTTATATTCATTCAAAGGCTTGTGATTACATTGCATCACAACCCGTGCTTCCAATAATCTGTAAGTGTACGTGTCAGTGCGCTTATTAGTCAAAATAAGAGAAATCTTATTTTCTTGGGTGTTAATTTTCAAAATATAAAATAATCATCTTTCAGATTCATCAGATCATCATTTTTTCTAAGACAATTTTGATCCATCAAATAACGACTACAGCTCTTTCAATAGAAAACGGGTCATTATTTGAGGGGGAGAAACTGTCAAAATCATCTTCTTCATTATAATAAAATGATAATCGGAAAGGTTTTAATCATATCGGGTGAATAATTAAAGGGGGGTTGATAATTTTAACTTAATTGGGCTTTATTTGATATATGTTTAATCTTATAGGGTTTTAACGCAAAATCTTAAGTTTTTCTTGTTGACTAAACCATAGGGGCTAGTTTTGCATTATGGGAAACTTAAAATGCCTTAGGAAAAGTTTAAAAGAAAATTAGAAGTACTATTAAAACCCAGGGGGCATTTTTGCCAAAACCCTAAAAGGATTTTAAACAAAAACCCCCTTTGCCCGCTTTCTTCCTCACACGAACACACACACATATAAAAAACCCTCAAAACCTCTATTAAAAAATCAAGACCTTCAAGATCTCGTCCCTTCTCCTTTTTAATCTTAAGGTACTCACGTGTTAACGCTATCAAACCCATTTAATTAGTCCATACCTTCGAATTTCACTCAAAAACCCTAAAATCGACATAATCTTTTTCACCACTGAAAAGTTGATGAAAAGATAAATTGATCGAGGGGTTTTCGACCTATAGGGATCTAGAGTGTGTGACTTTAACAGTTTTAATAAGATTAACTACTTTATGGGTTTTGATTAATTCTTGAACTCGAAAAAAAAGTAAAAATGGGTCAAGACTTGAAAATTGTCATGGGTTTGGGTTTAGGACTTATAATATGAGTGGTTAAGTGGATTTGAGTGGTTTATAACTTGTTTGCATAAGAAAGTTTGACTTGTGTGAGTTTTCGAGTGTATTTGGGTCGCACTTAGCTTAATCCAAGATTTCTGTGGTTAGTTTGTTATTTAAAGATGTTAGTATGATAGAATGATGCTATATGACCAAGTTTGAGTGATGTTAGATGCTTAAAAAGGTTAAATTACTAATAATTTTTTTTCAATAGGCGATCTATACCTAAAAGGTTGTTCTACGGACGATCAATACACAATTCTATACAACAGGCGATCAATACTTAAAAACTTGTAAAGGCGATCTATACAAAAATTTACACAGGCGATCAATACACCTTTTACAAAGGCGATCTATACAACCTTTAAAACAGCGATCAATACATGCACCCTTAACAAAGGCGATCTATACATAGCTCATTAATACATGCGATCTATACACATGTAACTACAACAAGAGATCTATACACACCATGTTTACACATGAGATCTATACACATGTAACTACAACAGGAGATCTATACACAACATTTTTACATAGGAGATCTATACACATTATTTTTAAATAGGAGATCTATACACACATTACATGGGCTATCTATACCTAATTTTTTTCTAATTAAATCAATCACTTAATCTTGGTAATTCAAACTCATAACCTAATCTAAGTATAATTTAACCTAATCTTGTCACTTAGTGATTAAGTTAGGTATAATTTTTCTTAGGAATCTTTAGTGTTTGCCTTGATTTCATTAGTTTGCCTATTGTCTATGTGGTATATGAGAATGTGTGTATCCTGTTTGCATGTATATCAGTTCTTTGCATTGTGTGTAGGTATATCAATGTGTTGCCTTGTATTTGTTTGTCTATCCCCTGTAGTAAACCATGTGCTGCATCAATAATCTGGAATCATGATCTAGATTATCTCTGTGCTATATATATTTGCTTGTGTATAAACTATATGTGACAGCTCTTAGCAGAATCATGACTTTCATCACTGCTCAACAAACCAAGCTTGACCTTGAACTTGTTCCCAAAGAGAATCGACTTGACATTGGAAAATGCAATGGAAGAATCCCTCGTGGATTGAAACCAAAAGAGGAAACATTTTAAGTTATTCTAGATGCACTTGCACTCACTCTATGCTATCTTGCATTTCTCATCACTGCTGATGTCTCTGAAGTGTATATGCATTTATTCTGGAATTGCATATACAAGCATGATGACTTCTACAGATTCAAGATTGATAAGAAGAAATGATTCAAGCTTACCTTGGAAGTCTTCAGAGATATCTTTTAGATTTGCCCAAGAGTACCTGGTCATGACTTTGATGCTCTTCCTTCTGAAGAAGACGCTATATCTTTCTTAAGAAATCTCAGTCATACTGGGGTTATCAATTCACTTAATGATGTTGTTATCGATCATATGCATCAACCATGGAGAACTTTTGCTGCTATTATCAACATAAGCCTATCTGGAAAAACTAGTGGTCTAGACAAACTTCATCTTTCCTGAGCCCAAATCCTTTGGGGCATGTACCATCAGAAGAATGTAGACTACGTGGAACTACTCTGGGAAGACTTCACCTATCAGATTGACAACAAAGTCTACAAAAAGCAAGAAAAGATGTACTACCCTCGTTTCACCAAAGTTATCATTCACCACTTCCTCATTCAAGAAAAGTCACTTTCCTGGAGAAACAAAATTGGGATGCACACCTCCAAAGATGACTACTTGATTAACACCTTAAGATTTGTTTCAAGAAGAGAAGCATCTCAGATCTATGGATCAGTTCTACCTGAATGTTTGACAAGTCCAAAGATGAAGGAAAGTCAAGCGTACAAGACTTATCTTGGCTATGCTACAGGTGAGGTGCCTCCCAAGGTTGCTAGAAAATTTAAGAAAGCCTCTCCATCCAAGAAGGAAAGTGAGCTAGTCCCTGGTGATGAAGAACCTGTCAAAAAAGGCAAAAGATTGAAGACACCTGCCAAAAAGTCTGCTTCTAAGCCAGCAACTGGTATCGTCATCAGAGAGCCTTATGTGGAAACAAAGTCAAAAAGAAAGGAAAAGAAAAGGTGGATGTAGTTCATGGAAACAGAATAGAGTTGTTGTCTGAAGTAGCACTGACTGAAAAAGCTCAAATGAAGGAAGCAAGAATGAAAAGCTTAAGGGACTTTCACAAGACTCATCCTAGTGGTTCTAGCACGGTTTCTGAGAAACCACCAAGTGTTGAAAAGATCACACCTACTGTCATAAGTGAAGGAACTGGTGATAAACTAAGGGTTCCTGATG
>BQNB010035321.1:0-48065 GCA_026074375.1 Tanacetum coccineum | reverse complement strand
CGTTCTTTATTGCTTTGTGATCGGATTGTTATGACGTCACGCCCTTGGACACGTATTCCGTCCAGGCCCCGTCTGGGGGTGTGACAGCGTATCTCAACAATGATTTCATCTTGAATCGTTAAAGCCATATGTTTAACCTCTCAACAAGTCACATTGTTTATAGGAATGGACTAGGAAGTTACTATTTAAGTAACTCCCCCACACTGACGTGACTTCCCCCACATTTCTATGATTAGGTTGTCCTATTGAACCCATATTTTGGGATCTCCAATCAACTGGGTTAGGTTTTCCTTCATAGAAACTCATTCCTTCAAGGGCTTTAGTCTCATTCCTTTAGACGACTTACTAACTAACTTTATGCTTAAGCCTTTCGTAAGCGGATCCGCGATGTTATCCTTCGACTTCACATAGTTAATTGAGATAAATCCTGTTTAGAGTAGTTGTCGTATCGAATTATGTCGACGACGAACATGTCTAGACTTTCCATTATACATTATGCTATGAGCTCTGCCGATTGTCGATTGACTATCATAATGTATACTAATGGCCGTTACTGGTTTAGGCCACCCTGGTATGTCCTATATGAATTGACATAGCTATTCTGTCTCTTCTCCGCATTTATCTAACGCGATAAATTCTGATTCCATCGTGGACTTAGCTATAACCATTTGCTTAGAAGACTTCCAAGATATAGCGCCCCCTCCTAGTGTAAACACATATCCACTAGTCGATCTAGAATCCTTTACGTCAGATATCCAATTTGCATCAATGTATCCTTCAATAACAGCTGGATATCTATCATAATGCAATGTATAATCGCGACTGTATCTCAAATAATGAAGTACCATAGTCATAGCCTTCCAATGTGTATCACTTGGATTACTAGTATACCTACTTAGCCTGCTAACAGCATACGCTAAGTCAGATCGGGTACTTGTCATTAAATACATTAACATGCCAATAATTCTTGAACACTCTAATTGGGCAACCCCTACACCTCTATTTTTAGATAGATACAAACTGGTGTCAATTGAAGTTCTAGCTAGGACGGAATCCCCCGCATTATGAGTATTAAGAATTTTGTCCACGTAATGTGCTTGACTTAACACAACTCCATTATGACTTCGTATGATCTTTTTTCCAAGGATCACATCAGCCAAACCCATATCTTTCATGTCAAACTTTGATTTCAACATGTCTTTAGTAAATTTGATCATCTTTTTGTTACTGCCAATGATAAGCATATCATATTAACGCAAGATTACATATCCACTATCTGTGTCTTTTACATAAACACATTTGTCGCATTCATTAATTTTGAATCCACTTTCTAACATGGCATGGTCAAATTTTGAATCCACTCTCTAACATGGCTACCACAATGCTACACCGCAAAATCCATAGATGTCCCAAGACCCTTGAAAGCCATCATAATTTCGTAACTGATTGGAAGTAAAAAAATTCAAAAAAGGCCCAAAAAACTAAAGGTGGGCTGCATTTTGGTGGGGGTACTTTAGAAAACCCAAAACAATTTAAATTTAAAAAGTGGCAAGACTCGACCCAAAGACTTCCAAGTTTTTAAGAATGTCATTTTCTAGTTGGCTAGAAGTAATATTTAAATATTTATAGTTGCTTAGTCACTTAATTTTACTGTTTACCAACACTATAATACAAGGTAGTAGTTGTAGTAATTGTTATTTATAGACTTAGCACCACTAACCAAAATTCCATCTAAACCCGTGAGCCCGTAACATCCCAATACAGCCATACCTTACCTTTAAATACAATATTACAATCCATGCATTTTACTCTTATACGGAGTAATAAATTTTGAGTAAAAAAAATATTGTTTTTACCCACACTAACGAAAAAATGTAGGTGTTGTATTATCTATACAATTAAAAAACTTGATGTTGTAGTATTTATACTACACATAAAAAAAATTAATGTTAGTTGTACTCATTCTATATTAGTAAACATTGGTTGTGTATTAGTTGGGATATTAGCTGTAGTGATTATGTAATAGTTGTACTACTGTCATTGGGCTCTAGCCCGTGCCCTACATGTATCGTCTTGTGATGTTTTGAGAAACACGAAACACTTTGATCTCTTACATGGTATCAGCTATTAAGATTCACAAACACTAAAACCCATATCTTCCGCTTCATATAAACCCTAAACACGCCTCACATCCTTCTTATTTTTCTCTTAAGAGTCGATCGTTGGTAGGCTTCCAAGTTAGATTACCAGTCGACATATGTTACTTTGTTTTGATATCGTCTATCGTTGGTTTAAGTGATAACTAGTCGACACAGTTGTATTGAAGTCGATCGTTGGTTTAGTAGATAACCAGTCGACTTAATTTGCTTATTTATACTTGTTGGTATATACTGTTTCTTTGCTACATTTGGTATAAGCCCTAAATACCTCATACTGTTCACACGTCACAACTTTCTAACCCTAAACCTATTCATTGTTACAACATAATAACCTAAAACCTTCATTACCCTAACCAGACGTTGCGTTTACGTTGACCGTTGGCTTGTGTTAATAGCCAGTCGACAGTGTTTGATATATTTTTGGTTTGCTTGATCTTTTTGTGTTTCATGTTTATTGGCTTTGTTAAGCCGTGTGATGAATGCAATAGGCTCGAGAAATAACTCTATGTCTTCTGGGAACAAGTACACGACTGGGAACTTGAACAAAAACCCAACGACTCACCAGGTTCCTAATAGTTCTAATCCTATGAGTTATATTCAGCCTAGGGTATGTGTTTTATCATAGCGGTATGAGATATCCCATGTTATTGGCCTAACATAATAGGACTCCACATGTTTACACTCATGGAATTTATCATCCGGCCCAACCAAAGGTGACTCCACCAGTCTATCCTTAGGCCCAACATCATCAAATTTATCATACGACCCAACAACATGTCGAATAAAAGGCATATCCAGTTTATGCTCGGGCTCAACAGAAGTAGGTTTATCAGATGGCCTAACAGCCGGGTCAACCGAGTCAGACTAGTCAGGCCGGTCCGATTCAGTCAATTCAGTTTCATCATTCGGGTCAGGCCAGTTCAGGTCAGCCGATTCAGTTGTATCAGCCGAGACATCCGTCTATTTTGGGTCACTCGGGTCAACTTCCGGGACAGGAGACGCTTTTGCCGAATGCTTTTCATGCCATGCCTCTTCAGGATCCTGTTCTGGGTAATTTGAACATGAACACAGGTGCGAGTTCTCACCTTAATCATTCAGTTACTGTCTTAGTGATGTTCTCAATATGCGCATATATCCGTCTGTTTCGGTTGGTGACGGTTATACTATACTCGTCACTAATTCTGGACATAGTGTTTTGCCAACGCCTCTGATGTGTTTTGAAAGCTTTAAATTTATAAGACTGAAATTACCGATTTTATTATAAGGAAACACACATGTCAAAGTATAAGCCATATATGTAGTATAATCTTTTAGGTAAGACCAAGTCGTTCCACGGGATTGATTATGAAAAATGCTTACGATTAAGAAAAGTAAGAGCTTTTGCAAATAGGTATCTTTTCGATTTGTCACGAATCTAAAGATAATTGATAACACAGATTTCAATATTATAAAAGCAATGTTTATTTGGGAAACAAGAGTAATGGAGGATTACTTGGAACGGTAACAAGTTCATGAATTTAAGTATAATATAAAGAATGAACGGGTAGTTTATTCAAAAGATCGTCTATTTGACATAATAAAAGATCCTTTTGGCCTATAATCTTAATTATGAAAAATGCTTTAATTTGATTCAAGTTTGGAAATCACAATTATAAACTTTCTCAACCAAGTTCGTTAGACATGAGGTTAAGCATTAAACATTCATATATTTGGGATGATAAGCATTTTATTAGCTAATTCTCACAAAGCTAATACGGAGTTGCCACAGACAAACAACTAGAAATCAAACACAAAGTCGGAGCCTTTCGACCTATATCCGAGCTAAGTGAGTGATCAAATGATTATCAACAATCCAAATATCTAAATATCAAGTTCATATTTATTCTTTACCAAATATCATTAGTTATCCAAGTTAATCCATATTACTCCATAATTCCCAAATAAACATAATGAAACTACTCCATAATCATGGAGGTAAAACACATAATAAGCATGTTAGATTCAGAAAATATAATAACCAAGAAGAGAAACATGTTTATACCGATTCCAATAGCAAATTATATTGATTTTCAATAGTTTCCATTCGAACAATGATTATAACAACCCAGAAATTCAACTCCAAACTACAAATAACTCTGTCACAACCCTCTATAGCTTGAATTACAACTTCGTAATATGATTACACACCTAGGAATTTTGATTAACAAAGAACAAACTCACAAATTGCCCCCATAAAACTATTTCTTACTCCTTTAGAGTGATTTGAGATGTATTGATATGATTTTGGAATTCTTTGAGATGTAAATTCATGCCTCTATTTATAGCCAAGGTGAGAGCATCAGTTGGTAGAAAAAGCTAGTGGAGGGTTGCAAGAATGAATGTAATCATAATGAACTTGGAGTTACTACAGGAAAAAGTGCGGCGCACAATATAAATTGTACGTCGGTTTTGACCGTAATATGACTTTCTCTCTCCCCGACTCTAAGTACACCGGTTTTGTAGAATGTACGTCGCACATTTGCGTTTTCAATTAATTCTTCTTTATTTTTCTCTTCTAGATCCTTCTCTTAACGGCCGTTACTATATTTAACGGGATATCTTTGCGCTTTTAGTCCTTTTCGTCTTTCTTGGTCTTGATTCACCTATTACTCAAACAAGCAACTAAACATGCAATATTTCAAGCATTAACACATATATTTCACACATTTTCGAGGGATATTTTATATATATTTGGAGCATTATTAGCCTCATAGACCCTTTCACCTTGATAATGTTCTTATCACCCCTAACATAGTCAAAAATTTAATTTATGTTCGCTAGTTTGTTCATGATAATAATTGTACCGTTGAATTTGATGCTTTCAGTTTTTCTATTAAAGATTTCATGACCCGTCAAGTTCTTCTCTGGTGTGATAGCACTGGAGATCTTTACCCAATCACAAGACCTTCCACTATACCTCATGCTTTTCTCACCAGTCAGTATACGTACGCCAATGCCTTGGACATCCAGGGAGTGAGGTGTTACAACGTATTCATTCTAGTAATTCAATTTTGTTCACTAAATAGAAACCTCCCGTTATTTGCCATGCTTGTCAGCTTGGAAAGCACGTGAGGTTTCCGTTTGTTATTTCTAATACGTTGGTCAAGTCTTGTTTTGACGTTGTTCACTCGGATTTATGGACTTCCCCAATTTCGAGTCTTTCTGGTTTTAAATACTATGTTTTCTTTTTGGATCATTATTCATAATTTGTTTGGGTTTATCCGTTAGTTAATAAATCTGATGTTTTCTCAAAATTTATGTTGTTTCGTAACTTTGTTCACACTCAATTTAAGTGTGAGATAAAGTCTTTTTAGTGTGATCATGGTGGTGAATTTGATAATCATGCCTTCCATATGTTATTTACTGATAATGGGATTCAGTTTCGCTTTTCTTGTCCACACACCTCACAACAAAACAGAAAATCTAAAAGCATGATCCGCACCATAAACAACATTATCCGCACGAACTATTTCAGGCTCATTCACCTCCTAATTATTGGGTTGAAGCACTTAACATGGCCATTATCTTATTAAATATTTTACCATCACGCGCCATTGACAATGAGACACCTTTACCCGTTTTCTTGGAACCACACTTGACTATAGTACTTTACGTACTTTTGGGTGTCTTTGTTACCCTCATCTTGACACCACTCACAAAATTGAACCACGGGCTACACCTTCTAATTTTTTAAGACATGCCACTCATCACCGTGGATATCGTTGCCTTGACCTCAACACAAATAAAATCATCATATCCCGACATGTTACATTTGATGAGACAGTCTTCCCTTTTTGCTTGATGATACCCACTTCACCACCCTCATATGATTTTTTGGACGAGTCATCTAATTTTATTTATAATATTATTCGCTCGACACCAATCTCTAACATTAATAATAATACCACAATCCTAACTGTGCAAAATAAGATACCCACTGATCACACACCTTCACCCCAACTGGTCCAATGGCACAATTCGACCCAACAAACCCATTCGGTCCAGCAACAAACCTTGGACGCTACTGTTATACCACCAATCCAGCCCAATAATATAACTGACTTAGCCCAACCATCCTCGTACCATACACGTAATGCAAGCCCACTAGAACTAAATAATCGACCTCCAGAAATAAATAATACACCATTGCCAGCTTTCGTTTCCCAAATTCCATCCACTCTAATTGTTAACCCAAACCCGGTCTCGGTTCACCCCACGGTCACGCATTTTCATGTCAGGACTAATTGTCCTACTCAGTATCTTACGCTTCATGTGTCACTATTTCTCCTTTACCTAAATCGTATAGTGATGCGTTTAATGATCTAAATTGGAAAAATGCTATGACCGATTAGTATAATGCACTTATTAAAAACAAAACTTGGACTCTTGTACCTCGACCCACCGATGCCAATATTCTTCATTGTATATGGTTATTTCGCCACAAGTATTTAGCTGATGGCACTCTTAGTCGCTACAAGGCTCGTCTTGTAGCGAATGTCAGTACACAAGTCGAGGGTATTGATGTTGATGAGACCTTTAGCCCAGTTGTTAAACCGGGACTATTCAGACTGTTCTTAGTTTGGTTACTTCTCGACATTAGCCTGTTCATCACCTTGATGTCAAGAATGCCTTCTTGCATGAAGATTTATCTGAGATAGTTTATATGTATCAACCTCCAAGATATCAGGATTTTGTATATCCTGATTATGTTTGTTTATTACAGAGATCTCTTTATGGATTCAAGCTGGCCCTTTGACTATGGTTTCAGCTGTTTGATGCTTATATTACTCGTGTTGGCTTTGCTCATAGTCGATGTGACTCATCATTATGTATCTATAGACATGGGACTGACACTGCTTATTTATTATTATATGTTGATGATATTGTTCTCACAGCTTCATTTGAGATATTGTTACAACATATTATTGTTTCTTTACATCCGAATTTATCTATGATGGATATGAGTTCTCTTAATTATTTTCTAGGTATTTGTGTTACGCGTGACTCTTCAGGGATGTTTTTATCTTAATGTAAGTACGATACTAAGATTTTTGAGCCGGCTTATATGGTTAGTTGTAACTCTAGTAGGACTCCTGTTGATATTGAGTCCAAACTAGGTGATGATGGTGATCCGGTTTCTGATTCGACGTTATATGAGAGTCTTACGGGTTCTCTATAGTATCTTACTTTTACTCCCCATGATATTTCTTATGCAGTCCAGCAGGTTTGTCTTTATATGCATGATCCTCGGGAGCCTCATTTCTTGACTCTTAAGAGGATTTTACGGTATGTTAGTGGTACTTTAGATTATTTGTTATAGTTGTTTTCATCATCTACTACATATTTGGTTGCTTATTTGGATGCGGATTGGGCTGGTTGTCCTTGTAGAATGCTAGATTATCTAAACTCACAATCAAATGTATGAAGAACTAGAGAGCGAAAGGAGGGATGAACACTTCTAGAGAGAGAAAGAAAAAGAAGAATATTATATTAGCAAAAATGTGAAGTGAACAACCAACCCTCTCCAAGGTGTGGAGAGGGGTACTTATACCACACAATGTCCAGCTATGGGGAGGCCATGTGGGCTTTACATGGGCTTTGGCCCAATCACTTATTAAGGTTCCAAATATTACTATACGAGCTATCTAACGATAATAATGGAAGTGACGGATACTTTTTGTAATCCTAACAATCTCCCCCTAAGGGAGGTCACTCCATTTTACAAAAAACTTAAACCTAGCATACCATGCATTGTCTTCAGTCTTGTACTTGCAGACTTGATTTCTTGACTTTATCTTGTGAATCATGATATAGTGATCATTGACTTTAGGCTTGAGCTTGTTCCGATAAGCTTGACTTGTATGTGAACTTGAACTTCTTTGAGATCATCAACCAAGCATAATCTCTTATTATCATCTTGTGATCTTTTGCCAACTTATGCACTTGTAACTTTTGGATCGACATGCTCATACTGTTGTTGTTTCTTGGTCTTGAAAGCTTGAATAAGACATCTTTCTTG
Source organism: Tanacetum coccineum (assembly GCA_026074375.1). Lineage (NCBI taxonomy): Eukaryota > Viridiplantae > Streptophyta > Magnoliopsida > Asterales > Asteraceae > Tanacetum > Tanacetum coccineum. The sequence goes on along the minus strand of BQNB010035321.1, from coordinate 39,848 downwards.
AAATTCTTTAACTATAACACTTCATCACTTCGAGAAAGACGTTCGGTATCAGAGTAACAAAAACTTCTTTGAAATTCTTTGACTTTAATACTTTGTCACTTCAAGAAAGATGTACAGTATCAGAGTAGCGGAAGTATTGAAACATGTACTTGAGCTTTCATAATGTATTTTCATTTGTTGGTCGAGTATGAGCATGTGGCTATGAATCTTGACTTGTCTTGAACAACAGTTGGAACCAGGTACCTCCACTCTATCTTTATATTAATCTGCAATAAAACAGTTAGCAATAAAGTTGGGGGACGAATATGGCTTTGTCATTCGCCCATGTGGTTGGAATAACCTTCGAATCCGTAAGGATTGACCTGTGATAAGGTAGATTCAAATTAAAAAGAATCTTATTGATAGGATTTCCAGCTTAAAGTATTGAATCTTTCTAACACATATGTATTAGATTCATCGTACTCAGCTGGCTCTCATTATCAAAACATCTCAAAGCAGAAAACACGATAAGAGTGAACCAGAGCGACAAAGTCTCTTTGATTGAAGAAAAAATGATTTGAGAAAATCAATCGACGTGTCACTTGCTAAAGTGGTTTTGTGACACATCGAGGGTTTTAGCATTTCAAAACTTCATCAATCATTAATTTATAACCTGGAACAAGTTTGATTCATATAGAATCGCACCATCGTTGCTTTCCAGTTGTCATAAGTTTTATTCATATAGAATCGCACAAGTTACCTACCGCAGTGCTGTTTGATGTTGACACTGGAAGGATTTCCATCTTCATTGTGATTACATAAGTATCACTCTGATGTTCTAGCAAAATCACAAGGATAATGCGTAGGACTCTTAAGTTATTACTAGTTTTCACAGTGTGTGAGAAACCAATATAATTGGATAGTGTCCTAGCAAGATTTATGGATGATCTCTTTTGGCTCTATACTCAATAGTGCACATTTGGTTTTAGTAATTGGATGCTGGAGTAGACTGCCACCTTTTCAATACTAACTAACTCGGAGTGAGAAAGTCAATAGAAATGAGTGTAATCTCCATGAGAAATGAAATAAGAGCTTTTTTGAGAGACCTTGAGTGGCTAGGGAGGGTTGTGCATTACATCACTGGGTCCATGATGACTATCTTCAATACCAGACAACAACTTATGTGTTGTTGATAGCATATGTATTGATCCGGTTTCTACCTAAGTGTAAGGAGGGCTTCTTTCTTTTCACCCTTTATCTTAACTTTTCTTTTTCATTCTTCAACCCCTTCAGTGCTTACCGAGACTTCATGACTAGTACCTTGTTGGCTTTGTTCCAGTACTAGCTCTATCTCAGTCGGCACTTTTCCCTTTTCTCACTTTTCTCCTTTTTATCACACCTAAGGACTTTTATTCTAGCTAATGGAATGTCCCTGGGTAGATCCCTCCGGTTCTGGTTGGATCATGGGAACGAACACCTAAACCTAACCACCTTATAACTCTAAGTAATTAAATACATGGTCAGTCATTTGGTATTGTTCTCATCCTAAAAACCATTTGAAAACATTGATCAAGGTACTTTGATATGAATCAAAACATTTAGTACCTTGATGGTTTTATTATTTAGAAATACCCCCCCTGCATATGTGCATCGATAACCAAAAATGTTTCGCACATACGAGGACAGGAGTTCACACTTGAGTCTCAAAGATCACATTATACAAGTTATATATATTTTAATCACATTTTCTCCCCTTATCAAAAATGTCAAATCGTTTGATATTTTGGATATCAATTGATTCAAATATAATGCTTTCGAGGAGAAAAATGTTCTAATTATATATCAAGCCTATTATTGGAACATTTTAATGCTCCCCCTCAAATTATGAGGGAATAATATGGTGTTTGGTACGTTAATTTGAATTTTTTTAAATTTACTAAGAAATTCTTGAAAATTTGTACTCAAACACGATATTTGCCTAATATTAGTCTACACTATTTATTCACATATTCTCACGATTTATTATATATAAGAGAATGACCTGAAATGAGATAAGACAAAATATGACAAAATTCATATTGTCCGCATAAGCAGTCTGAGGTCATCCCCGTATTCCCGTCGACCAACAAACTTTTCTAAACTCCTCATCAATCTTCTTTCCAGCAACTCACGATCAATGACTTTTTCCATCTTGACCTTGCAATATCAGCAACACTTTTTTGAGAATCCATTTGCTTGTTAATTGCATCTGCTACAACTGCTGCAGGAACCTTGTGTTCTTGAATAAATTCAACATGTCGCTTATCTTTATCACACTCTTAAGAGTATCATCAAGAGTTGTTCCAAGGAATTCTTTAACCTTGTGTTCTTGTATAAATAGGTGACCTCAATGCCTTATTTTAAAAAGACACTCAACTCTATTCTAAACCAAGAATCCTAATTTCTATAGCCACCACTACTCCCCATAGCCATAAAAGTCCAGGAAAAAGCTCCAGGAAAGTCAAGAAGGAGGAAGGATCCATCTAAGTTACAAGTTTGTCATTTTCCTAGTTTGCATTTCATTATCCTTTGCAATACTTTTGTAAGACTCTTATTATGTTTATGAATGCATTAAATTATGGAATTATGTATTTATTTACCATGAGTGGCTAGTCCCTTTATGTGCTTGGTTAGATGATGTTTGTGGTATGATGATTCGATTATGATTGTGTGGCATGTTTAATTCAATTTCAAGCCAAGTCTTAGATCTATTTGTACTTATGTTCTATATGACATAGTTTTATCGACCAGATTAGTTGTTGAGAATATCATAGGTCGAAAGGGGTATTGTTAATCAATCAATTGTCGCCTTCTTGTCTACGATCGGCTACCTTTTGTATTGACCATTTCTTAAGTGGTTGGGTATTACTAAGAACATAATTATCGATATCTATGGTTTGTGAAACGAACCACGAATCAAACTCATAGAGGTTGTTTTGGTCTTGAATTGATTGATTGTACTTAACGCTTGTTTTTGACACTTTGAGTCTTGACGAAGGCTAAAGGTTTTAAAAACAATAGATTGGATACCCTCCAATCTTATAATCAACTTGTTAGTCGTTGACACAATCATATCGAATCAGATTCCCAAATTGAATCCAACCAAGTACATCTATTTTATTATTGAGTTACTCCTATCATTGTTTGTTTGCATCTTAGGACTATCATCATTGAAATCTTTATCGAATTGAAACACCCAAATCCTCGTGAACGATCCCGACTTACCAATCGATCTTTTGCTACCACAGATGAGTTCACTTGCTCGTATGTGTTGCTTAAGAATTTGGCATACCGAGTTATAAATTTAAAACTGACCCGTATCGCACGCATCAAGTTTTTGGCGCCGCTGCCGGGGATTTGATAGTGTTTACGATTTAGATCTCGTTATCCCATCGTCCCTAGGTGCTCTTTTTCAAAAAAATAAAATTTCACAGAACTTTGGAGCCGCCCGGTGCAGCACTCTGCCGCCCGGCTGGCAACTTCTGACAAAAAAATCCAACTTTTATCACCCTTTTTGAAATCCTTTTGGGTTTGATCTTGATTGAGTCTTGCCTTGAATGCAAACACGTTCTGCCGGACAAGACCCAATTACTCCTTACTCCGAACCCGAACGTTTTATCCACCAAACCTTAAGAAAGAAAAAGAATCGAAATCCGTTCATACCCATTGAAGACCAAGTTCCAAAAGCCAAATATCCACCTTTTGAGAATCTATTCGAGGCCGAAGTAGATTATAACCCATTTCTTGACCTACCTTTCCCAATGGCCGACGACCAACCCATGTGGGGAAATAATCGGGCCATAGCACCCACTCCCAGGGATGCTATCGTCGCGGTTGAGCTTGGAGACAACTTCACCATTAAAGGACACCACCTTTCCATGATTAAGGATAGACAATTCAACGGATAATCACGAGCCGATCTGCACAAACACATCGCCTAATTTATCAAAGTGTGTGGAATGTTCCGTTATGGTAACACCAATGCGGATGCCATCAAACTCAAACTTTTTCCATCATCCCTATCAGGAGAAACCAAGATTTGGTTCAACGAACTAAGTCCCGGTGTGATAACCACTTGGGAAGAAATGAGACAAGCTTTTGTAAGCCGATTCTTTCCACCCGCAATGTTTGACCAACTCATAAGAGAAATTAGGGGTTTCACCCAACAACATCACGAATCATTAGTTGATGCTTGGCTATGTATGAAGGATCTACTTCGTAGTTGTCATGGACATGGTTTAGGACGACGAACCATAATCCAAATCTTTTACCACGGACTAGATGAACCAACCCAAGCCATCCTAGACGCTGGAGGGATTTTCCTCTACAAAACCCCAAATGAAGCACATCAGTTGCTCGAGGATCGATTTCTTCTTAAACTCGATTAGTCGAAAGAAAATAAAGCTAAGCCCATTCGAAAAACCATTGCTTTAGCTAAAAGCGAAGAACACTCACTGCTATTAGCGAAAATGGAAGCCTTAACAATGAGGATCGATTCACAATTCAAAGAAATCAAAGGAGATATGAAAGAAATGAGAGATGAATGCAACAAATGTGGAGGACCTCATATATCATCGGATTGTGATGATAAACCTATGGGAGGACCCAAAGAGGAAGAAGCAAATTATGCCTCCAGAGGATATCGAGGAAATTATTATGGTCGAAATTCTAGAAATTAGCACGATAGTCAATCACACTATCGTGATGAAAACCGAAGCTCAAACCCAAGTGAGGAAAACCCGCCAATTCCACGTTTACCCGAAAAGAAACCAGATGAATCAGAATTCGAAAAAACCATGAGAGAATTCGTTGTTGCAAAGAACGCAGCAAATGACTTTGTCAAAAACCAATTCTATAATCTTAAAACCAAAGTCGAGCAAGGACAGAAAAATCATCAAGCTACGATTCAAGACCTTGAAACGAAGTTTGGTAGAATTTCTGATCACCAATCCTTAAGACCCACATGTATACTCCCCAGCAACACCCAAAACAATCCAAAACCTTCAACATCAAACGATAAACCTTACAGACTATCGCCTGCTCGAAATGAGCATATGAATGCCGTATTCACACGCAGTGGTAAGACTTATGATCCACCGGTTAATCCAAACGCTAAGCCTGCCGTCTTCCTTGATGATAGTGAGGACAAGGCTGAAGAAGTCGAGAAAGAGGCAGAACCTCTACCTAAGAAACCAACCCACGCCGATCCACCGCCACTCAAAGCCTATAAGCTAAAAATTCCACACCCTCAATGTTTACACAAAGAAAAGATGGAGGCACGATATGCCAAGTTTTTTGACATGATCAAGGAAGTCAGGATCAACGTACCCCTCGTTGACGTCCTGGCCGGCATGCCCAATTATGGCAAATTCTTGAAAGATCTTGTAAGCAACAAAAGTAAGATGGAGCAAATCTTTGCTGCCTTCTTAACTAAGGAATGCTCAGCAATCCTTCAAAACAAGCTCCCATCAAAGCTTGGAGACCTCGGAAGTTTTCTAATCCCTTACAAATTCGCAAACTCAGTTGAATATCTTGCCTTGGCCAATCTTGGCTCAAGCATTAACCTGATGCCGTATTCACTGTATGCTGCACTATCTGGAACAACTCTGAAACCCATGAGGATGAGTATTCGATTATAAAATCATACCTATCAATACCCTATGGGAGTTGCTGAGAATATGCTCGTTCAAGTTGGGAAATTCGTGTTCCCTGTCGATTTTGTTATCCTACAAATGGAGGAAGATGATAAAGTACCTCTAATTTTAGGAAGACCATTCTTGCACACCACCGATGCTATCATAAGAGTTAAGAAAAAAGAACTCAATTTAGGAATTAGGGAAGATAGAGCAACCTTTCTCATTGATAAGGCTATGCAGCATTCTCACTTAAATGATGACACATGCTTCCGCATGGATGTTATTGATGAAGTAACTGAGGATGAACTTGATGCTCTGCTTGATGATTCTAAACCATTCCTGAGTACATCTGAAAGAATAAGCGAGACATCGCTCGACAAATAATTTGAAGAATTCATGACAGAAAATGTTCAAGAGGATAAAGTCAAAGACAATTTTGAGGAATTACCACCCAAAGATGAGCTAAGAATGAAAACTTCTATCCAAGATCCACCAATCGATCTTGAGATGAAACCTCTTCTGAAAAACCTGGAATATGCCTTTCTGGAGGAAAATTCTCTTCTTCTAGTTGTCATATCACCTTTACTCGAACAAAATGAAAAAGAACGACTCATTTCAGTTCTTAAAAATCATAAGCAAGCATTCGTTTGGAAAACATCCGATATTCCAGGGATTAGCCCTTCCTTTTGCAAACATAAAATCAACTTTGAGGATGATGTCAAACCAGTCATTTAAAGACAACGTCGACTTAACCCTAAGATGAAAGAAGTTGTTAAGAAAGAGATTATCAAACTTCTGGACGATGGTATCATTTATGCCATCGAAGATAGTCCTTGGGTTAGTCCAGTACACTGCATACCAAAGAAAGGAGGAATGACCGTTGTGACAAATGAAGATAACAAACTTGTTCCAACAAGAACTGTCACAGGATGGAGTGTTTGTATCGACTACCGTAAGTTGAACAAAGCCACCCGAAATAATCATTTTCCTCTACCCTTCATGGATCAAATGCTGGAAAGATTAGCGGGAAACAAGTTCTTTTGTTTTCTCGATGGATTTTCCAGATATTTTCAAATTCCCATCGAACCAGCCGATCAGGAAAAGACCACTTTCATTTGCCCTTATGGAACCCACGCCTACAAGCTTATGCCCATTGGTCTTTGTAACGCACCAGCAACCTTGCAAAGGTGCATGATTGTGATTTTTCAGGATATGCTCGAAACCTTCATAGAAGTTTTCATGGACGATTTCTTGGTATTTGGAGATTCATTCGATTCATGCCTAACTAATCTCGAGTAGATGCTAATTCGTTGTAAACAAGCACACCTAGTTCTTAACTGGGAGAAGTGTCACTTCATGGTGACTGAGGGAATTGTGCTAGGACATAAAGTCTCCAGCAAAGGACTAGAGGTTGACAAAGCAACAATCGATGTGATAGCTAATTTACCACCACCCACTAACGTCAAAGTCGTTAGAAGTTTTTTAAGACATGCTGGATTCTATCGCCGATTCATAAAATATTTTTCCAAAATCTCCCGTCCTATGACTAAACTTCTCAAAAAAGATTCAGTTTTTAACTTTGATGAAGAATGCAATAAGGCATTCGAAACTCTCAAAGAAAAGTTAACAAACGCACCCATTATGGTTTTACCTAATTGGTCGTTACCGTTTGAAATTATGTGCGATGCAAGCGACTATGTTGTAGGAGCCGTGCTAGGCCATCGCGACGAAAAACATTTTTGTCCCATCCACTTCGCTAGCAAAACTCTTAATAGCGCACAACAAAACTATACGGTGATCGAAAAAGAGTTACTCGCCGTAGTTTTTGCATTCGACAAGTTTTGATCATACATTGTTCTCTCAAAAATAGTTGTGTTCACAGATCACTCTGCAATAAAATATCTATTTTTAAAACAAGACGCCAAACCCCGTCTTATTCGCTGGATTTTACTGCTTCAAGAGTTTGATATTAAAATCAAAAATAAAAAGGGAGCAAAAAATCTCGCAGCAGATCACTTATCATGTCTTGAGAAATCCAATCTCAAAGAACTCAGGGAAGAAGAAATAAACGACAAGTTTCCTGATGAATTTCTTATGGGTATCTTAACTGACAAAAAAGAAAGTCTGTGGTTTGCTGACTTTGTCAACTATCTAGTTGGAGGAATTTTGAGGAAAGGATTAACCTACCCTAAATGTTATAAGTTCTTTTCAGAACTTAAGCATTATTTTTGGGATGAACCGTATCTTTTTAAAGCATGCCCCGATGACATGATCAGAAGATGCGTTCACGGTTCGGAAACTCAAAAAATTCTCGATGAATGTCATCATGGACCCACTGGTGGACATTATGGACCTTCGATTACTGCAAAGAAAGTTTTTGATGCTGGATTTTTTTGGCCAACCATATTCAAAGAAGCACAGACTCTCGTACAAAACTGTGACGCCTGCCAATGTTCTGGTAGCATTTCACGAAGAAACGAGATGCCTTTGAACTGCATCCAAGTTAGTGAAATTTTCGACATATGGGGAATTGATTTCATGGGACCTTTCCCGAAATCCCATAAGTTTGAATACATTCTTGTCGCAATTGATTACGTGTCTAAATGGGCAGAAGCCGAAGCTTTACCCACTAACGACGCACGTATTGTAGTCAATTTCTTGAAACAACTTTTCTCTCATTTTAGAATCCTAAAAGCTCTCATTAGTGACAAAGGAACTCACTTCTGTAACCTTCAAATGGAGAAAATCTTAAAAAATTATGGAGTACATCATCGTATAGCCACAACTTACCATCCAAAAACCAGTGGCCAGGTTAAAAACACCAACTGAGCCTTAAAAAGAATTCTCGAAAAGACAGTCAAAGACAATCCGTCTATATGGTCGAGAAAAATAGATGACACTATGTGGGCATTCTGTACAGCCTACAAAATTCCAATCGACGCCACTTCATACTGACTTTTGTATGGAAAAACATGTCATTTGTCGTTTGAAATTGAACATCGCACTTACTGGGCCCTGCGAAGTTGCAATCCTGATCTTAAACTTGCAGGAGAAAAATGATTTCTATAGTTGCATGAGCTCGATGAGTTGAGACTTCAGGCGTATGAGAATTCCAAACTCTACAAAGCTCGAACCAAAGCCTATCATGACAAGAAACTTAGAGTCAGGAAAGAATTTAAGGTCGGAGACAAAGTTCTCTTGTACAACTCTAAATATAAGTTTGAAGCTCTAAAGCTTAGATCGAAGTGGTATGGACCGTTCATAGTCAAACAAGGTTATCCATCGGGATATGTTGAGTTATATGACAAACATGGAGGAAGCTTCATTGTTAACGGACACCATGTTAAACTCTACCACGATGAGGAGCAATTAAATGAACTTACCACAAAAGATTTTCACCTCATGTGTGAGGAAGGAAGAATGAAGGCTATTCCGTTCATGGCACCATTTCCAGCAAACTATCATGAAACTATGCAATGGGCATCAGAGTAACCATACATTTACAGTGTAGTGGAAAACACTTGTAACGACGCTAAGCTGGATGATTTAGATGAAATTGGAAAAGGAATAGTGATCAAGAAATAAAATGCACAACCGAGTCTGGCTGATGACTCACCTAAAAATCAAGCGCTTCTCGGGAGGCAACCCGTGTATTTCAAAATAATTAGTTTCTAGTTTAGTTTAAAAACATCCGCACCCGCAATCAAACTTGAGTGTGGGGGTGCGGCTGCTAAAAAAATCTATATATATGTCTGTATTTTGTATTTTGTAGAAGATTATTGCAGGAAATGACGCACTTGGTAGCTCAATTACTACTGTACATGCAGGGACATCTGGTTTTCTCTTATTTCCCTATTTCAATTTTTATCCTTTTTTCCGCATTGAGGGCAATGCTAAACGTGAGTGTGTGGGGGGGGGGGGAAATAGGGAAAACAAGGTTGTTTTTTTAAAAAAATTTGAGCTAACTAAAATTTTGTTTACCCTTGTAATCTAGTTGTTTTCATAAATTTTAGAATTAATCCACTAAAACAAGATGTGTCCCAGTCATAAGTGTATACACGTGATAAAAAAACAGTCAGAATAATGCTAGTTTATTTTAAAATTGTGCTTTAATGCCTTGACCTGATCATCTCGGTTAGTTTAACATTTTGTATGGTCCCATTTATCAGCTGTGCCATCATTTGTTTTAAAAAGAGAAATATTACACCTAGTTTAGATTTACCTAAAAACCCGAAGTCTATTGGTTGGTTGCTAGCTACGTGGATCGATGGTAGATATGTGGGAAATCCTTTTGAATTTTTGAGAAGTTGCTAACTCCATGTTTAAGGACATATAATCCTTTGCTAGTATATCGATCGGAGGTTGATCGAGAAAAAAAAAGTGAATAAAGCCAATGTGCTAAGTATTATGAAAATGAAGGAAGATGAAAAAAAGGTATCGATTAGCCAATGTGCTAAGTCGTGATACAGGGAAATAAAGTAATATGTTTATCTCAAGATTCATAAGGTAGTGGTATGCGGTAGCTAGCAACATAGTGGTTTGTACACTTCGGTTTTATAAACCAAATCATATACCCGTACCTTTCTCCCTTAAAAATAGTTAGCAGTTTCTTTGATGTGTACACCTGGACTTATCAAGTAATCGCACTTGATAAATTTGCATCTCATTTTCCAAATAACCTAGATGTGGATTTAGTTTTCTAAGATTTGCTCATGGGCAAGCAAAGGTTAAGTGTGGGGGGATTTGATAACGCTCAAATTGAGTATGTTTTGGGAGCGTTATTCGTACTTTTGTAGTGGCTATTTGGTCAATTACCTATGGTTTTATTGCTCGATTATGTCGAAATATGCTCTCTAGTGTAATTGCAACCAAGTACAGGAAAGCAAGGAAATAAGAAAGGAATAAGTGAAGTTTATCTCAAGTATGAAGAATCTCGTGTCAGGATCAAGTGCGGAAGCATCTCGAGTAGAAGAAATCTGATTATTCAAGCTTCCAAGACCTGAGATCAAGTTGTAATAAAGATATGATGAAGAACGAAGGCCCACGGCCAAGCACAACTCAAGCAAGGACCTTAAACGAAAAAAGATTCCACGGACGACCTCCCAGCCGCCCGGCTGGAGATCCTGCCGACCGGCAGATAGCGTGTCGCCCGGCAGAGGGTCGTACCACCCGATTCTTGGTGCCCGCATTTTCTATTTTACTCTTGAAGAAACCTGAGTGATCATGAAGGATCTAGAACCTCTAAACTGACTTTAGACACCCCTTTAGCCCCTGGAACCGCCATAAATCAGTAGTATAAATAGGTGACCTCTATGCCTCGTTCTAAAAAGACACTCCACTCTTTTCTAAACCAAGAACCCTAATTTTTATTGCCACCACTACTCCCCAAAGCCATAAAAGTCCAGGAAAGTCAAGAAGGAGGAAGGATCCATCTAAGTTACAAGTTTGTCATTTTCCTAGTTTGCATTTCATTATCCTTTGCAATACTTTTGTAAGACTTTTATTATGTTTATGAATGCATTAATTTCTGGAATTATGTCTTTATTTACCATGAGTAGCTAGTCCCTTTATGTGCTTGGTTAGATGATGTTTGTGGTACGATGATTCGATTATGATTGTGTGACATGCTTAATTCAATTTCAAGCCAAGTCTTAGATCCATTTGTACTTATGTTCTATATGACATAGTTTTATCGACCGGATTGGTTGTTGAGAATATCATAGCCCGAAAGGGGTATTGTTAATCAATCAATTGTTGCCTTTTTGTCTACGATCGGCTACCTTTTGTATTGACCATTTCTTAAGCGGTTGGGTATTACTAAGAACATAATTATCGATGTCTATGGTTTGTGAAACGAACCGCGAATCAAACTCATAGAGGTTGGTTTGTTCTTGAATTGATTGATCGCACTTAACGCTTGTTTTTGTCACTTCGAGTCTTGACGAAGGCTAAAGGTTTTAAAAATAATAGATTGGATACCCTCCAATTCTTATAATCAACTTGTTAGTCGTTGCCACAATTATATAGAATCAGATTCCTAAATTGAATACAACTAAGTACATCTATTTTATTATTGAATTACTCCCATCATTCTTTGTTTGCATCTTAGGACTATCATCATTGAAATCTTTATCGAATTGAAACACCCAAATCCCCACGAACGATCTCGGCTTACCAATCGATCTCTTGCTACCACTAACGAGTTCACTTGCTCGTATGTGTTGCTTAAGAATTTGGTATACCGAGTTATAAATTTAAAACTGACCTGTATCGCACGCATCAAGTTTTTGGCACCGCTACAGGGGATTTGATCATGTTTACGATCTAGATCTCGTGATCCCATCGTCCCTAGGTGCTCTTTTTCAAAAAAAAAATTCATAGAACTTTGGAGCCGCTTGGCGCAGCACTTTGCCGCCCCTACACGACCCCTCGACGAGTACCCAGCCGCCCGGCTGGCAACTTCTGACAAAAAAAAACCAACTTTTTATCACCCTTTTTGAAATCCTTTTGGGTTTGATCTTGATTGAGTCTTGCCTTGAATGCAAACATGTTCTGCAAGACAAGACCCAATTACTCCTTACTCCAAACCCGAACGTTTTATCCATAAAACCTTAAGAAAGAAAAAGAAGCGAAATCCGTTTATACCCATTGAAGACCGAGTTCCAAAAGCCAAATATCTACCTTCTGAGAATCCATTCGAGGCCGAAGTAGATTATAACCCATTTCTTGCCCTACCTTTCCTAATGGCCGACGACCAACCCATGTGGGGAAATAATTGGGTCGTAGCACCCACTCCCAGGGCTACTATCATCGCGGTTGACCTTGGAGACAACTTCACTGTCAAAGGACACCACCTTTCCGTGATCAAGGATCGACAATTCGACAGATCCGCACAAATACATCACCGAATTTATCAAAGTGTGTGGAATGTTCCATTATGGTAACACCAATGCGGATGCCATCAAACTCAAACTTTTTCCATCATCCCTATCGGGAGAAGCCAAGATTTGGTTCTACGAACTAAGTCCCGGTGTGATAACCACTTGGGAAGAAATGAGACAAGCTTTCGTAAGCCGATTCTTTCCACCCGCAATGTTTGACCGACTCATAGGAGAAATTCGAGGTTTCACCCAACAACATCACGAATCACCAGTCGATGCTTGGCTACGTATGAAGGATCTACTTCGTAGTTGTCATGGATATGGTTTAGGACGAGGAACCATAATCTAAATATTTTACCACGAACTAGATGAACCAACCCAAGCCATCCTAGACGCTGGAGGGATTTTCCTCTACAAAACCCCAAATGAAGCACATCAGTTGCTCGAGGATCGAGATATTCTTAAACTCGATTGGTCGAAAGAAAACAAAGCTAAGCCCATTCAAAAAACCATTACTTTGGCTGAAAGCGAAGAACCCTCACCGCTATTGGCGAAAATGGAAGCCTTAACAACGAGGATCGACTCATTATTCAAAGAAATCAAATGAGATATGAAAGAAATGAGAGATGGATGCAACAAATGTGGAGGACCTCATATATCATTGAATTGTGATGATAAACCTATGGGAGGACCCGAGGAAGAATCAAATTATGCCTCCTGAGGATATTGAGGAAATTATTATGGTTAAAATTCTAGAAATTGGCGCGATCGTCAATCACACTATCGTGATGAAAACCGAAGTTCAAACCCAAGTGAGGAAAACCCGCCAATTCTACGTTTACCTGAAAAGAAACCAGATGAATCAGAATTTGAAAAAACCAGGAGAGAATTCATTGTTGCACAAAAGGCATCAAATGACTTTGTCAAAAACCAATTCTATAATCTCAAAACCAAAGTCAAGCAAGGACAGAAAAATCATCAAGCTGTGATTCAAGACCTTGAAACAAAGTTTGATAAGATTTCTAATCACCAATCCTCAAGACCCACGGGTACACTCCCTAGCAACACCCAAACCAATCTGAAACCTTCAACATCAAATGATAAACCTTACCGACCACTGCCTGCTCGAAATGAGCACGTAAATGCTGTATTCACACGCAGTGGTAAGACTTATGATTCATAGATTAACCCGAACACTAATCCCGCCGTCTTCCTTGACGATAGTAAGGACAAGGCTGAAGAAGTCGAGAAAGAGGTTGCACCTCTACCCAAGAAACCAACCCACACCGATCCACCACTACTCAAAGCCTATAAGCCAAAAAATTCATACCCTCAACGTTTACACAAAGAAAAGATGGAGGCACGATATGGCAAGTTTTTAGACATGATCAAGGAATTCAGGATCAACATACCTCTCGTTGACGTCCTGGCCGACATGCCCAATTATGGAAAATTCTTGAAAGATCTTGTAAGCAACAAAATTAAGATAAAGCAAATCTCTGCTGCCTTCTTAACTGAAGAATGCTCAGTAATCCTTTAAAACAAGCTCCCACCAAAGCTTGGAGACCCCGGAAGTTTTTTGTTCCCTTGCAAATTCGCAAACTCAGTTGAATATCTCGCCTTGGCCGATCTTAGCGCAAGCATTAACCTGATGTCGTATTCATTGTACGCTGCACTATCTGGAACAACTCTAAAACCCACAAGGATGCGTATTCGATTAGTAAATCATACCTATCAATACCCTATAGGAGTTGCTGAGAATATGCTCATTCAAGTTTGGAAATTCATGTTCCCTATCGATTTTGTTATCCTATAAATGGAGGAAGATAATAAAGTACCTCTAATTTTAGGAAGACCATTCTTGCACACCGCCGATGCTATCATAAAAGTTAAGAAAAAATAACTCATTTTAGGAATTAGGGAAGATAGAGCAACCTTTCTCATTGATAAGGCTATGCAGCATTCTCACTTAAATTATGACACATGCTTCCGCATGGATGTTATCGATGAAGTAACTAAGGATGAACTCGATGCTCTGCTCGACGATTCTAAACCATTCCTGAGTACATCCAAAAGAATAAGCGAGACATCGCTCGATAAAGAATTCGTAGAATTCATGACAGAAAATGTTCAAGAGGATGAAGTCAAAGAAAATTTTGAGGAATTACCACCCAAAGATGAGCTAAGAATCAAAACTTCTATCCAAGATCCACCAATCGATCTTGAGATGAAACCTCTTCCGAAACACCTAGAATATGCCTTTCTGGAGGAAAATTCTCTTCTTCCAGTTGTCATATCAGCTTTACTCGAACAAAATGAAAAAGAACGACTCATTTTAGTTCTCAAAAATCGTAAGGAAGCATTCGCTTGGAAAACATCCAATATTCTAGGGATTAGCCCTTCCTTTTGCAAACACAAAATCAACTTTGAGGACGATGTCAAACCAGTCATTCAAAGACAACGTCGACTTAACCCTAAGATGAAAGAAGTTAAGAAAGAGATTATCAAACTGCTAGATGCTGTTATCATTTATGCCATCGAAGATAGTCCTTGGGTTAGTCCAGTACACTGCATACCAAAGAAAGGAGGAATAACCGTTGTGACAAATGAAGATAACGAACTTGTTCCAACAAGAACTGTCACAGGATAGCGTGTTTGCATCGACTACCATAAGTTGAACGAAGTTACCCGAAAGGATCTGAAGGATACTAGAAATCCTTACACATACCTGCGAAAAGAAAGAACATGAGAGGAATAGGGAAGGTTGGCCGAGAGTTAAAAGTTAAGAGAGAAAGAGAGATAAAAAAGGAAAGATGCAATATTAGATTATGAGAGAACAATCAACAATCAACCAACACTCAACCAACACCCTCTCCACACCTTGGAGAGGGTATTTATAGCCCTTTAGGCTGATTGCCCTAATGCCTAAACGTTGACTTTTGGGCTCATATTGGGCCTTAGTTTAAACTAGCCTATTGGGTTTCCAAAAATTACTAGATGAGCTATTCTAATGGAAGTGACCGATACTTTCATATTCCTAACAATCTCCCCCTAAGGGAGGTCACTCCATTTTACAAAATCTTAAACCTAGCATACTATGCTTTGTCTTCAATCTTAAACTCACATTCTTGATTTCTTTATCTTGTGAGATATGCTTGCAGACTTTGACTTTAGGCTTTGAGCTTGTTTAACTTGTAAGTGATCTTTGAGCTTCTTAAGATCATCAACCAAGCATAATCTCTTATTATCAACTTGTAAACTTTTGCCATCTTGTACACTTGTGACTTTTGGACTGACATGCTCATACTTTTCTTGATCTTTGAATGCTTTTATTGTCATCTTTCTTGAAGTCTTTAACTTTAACACTTCGTCGCTTCAAGAAGGACGTGCGGTATCAGAGTAACGGAAGTCTTGAAAACATGTACTTGAGCTTTCTTCATGTAATTACATTTGTTGGTCGAGTATGAGCATGCGGCTATGAATCTTGACTTGTCTTGAGCAGTTGCTGGAATCAGGTACCTCCACACCATCTTTATATGAATCTGCAATAAAACAGTTAGCAATAAAGTTGGGGGACGAATATGGCTTTGTCATTCGCCCATGTGGTTGGATTTAACCTTCGAATCCGTGAGGATCGACCTGTGATCAGGTAGATTCAAATTAAGAAGAATCTCTTTGATAGGATTTCCAGCTTGCAGTATTAAATCTTTCTAACACATATGTATTAGATTCATCATACTCAATTGGTTCTCATTATCGGAACGTCTCAAAGCAGACAAAACGATAAGAGTGAACCAGAGGGACAAAGTCTCACTGATTGAATAAAAATTGATTTGAGAAAATCAATCTACATGTCACTTGCTAAAGTGATTTTGTGACACATCGAGAGTTTTAGCATTTCAAAATTTCATCAACCGCCAATTCATAACCTGGAACAAGTTTGATTCATATAGAATCGCACCATCGTTGCTTTCTAGTTGTCACAAGTTTGATTCATATAGAATCACACAAGTCACCTACCGCAGTGCTGTTTGATGTTAACACTGGAAGGATTTCTATCTTCACTGTGACTACCTAAGTATCACTCTGATGTTCTGGCAAAATCATAAGGATAATGCGTAGGACTCTTAAGATATTACTAGTTTTCACAGTGTGTGAGAAACCAGTTTATAATGGAAAAGTGTCCTAGAGAGATTTATGGATGATCTCTTTATTGGCTCTAGACTCGATAGTGCACTTTTAATTTAGTGATCGGAGGCAGGAGCTGAGTGCCACCTTTTCAATATCAACTAACTCGGAGTAAGAAAGTTGATAGAAATGAGTGTATCTTTGTGAGTATTGAGACAAGAGTCTTTCCGACCTTAAATGGCTAGGGAGGGTTGTACATCGCATCACTGGGTCCATGATGACTATCTTCAATACCAGACAACAACTTAGGTGTTGCTGATAGCATATGTATTGACCTGGTTTCTGCCTAGGTATATGGAGGGCTTCTTTCTTTTCAACCTTTATCCTTACATTTCTTTTTCATTCTTCAACCCATTAAGTGCTTACCGAGACTTCATGACTAATACCTTGTTGGGTTTGTTCTAGTATTAGCTCCATCTCAGTCGGCACTATTCCCATTCTTACTTTTTCTCTTTTTTTCATATCATACCTAAGGACTCTCTACACTATCTAGTGGAGTATCCCTGGTTAGATCTCTCCGGTTCTGGCAGGATCATGGGACAGATACCTAACCCTAACCACCTTTTAACTCCAAGTAATTAAATACATGGTCGGTCTATTGGTATTGCCACGTGTTGCAATTCACCATCCAAAATTGCTCCCCCTTCACATGTGCATCGATATTCAAAAATGGTTTTGCACATATGGGGATAAGCAGCACTAGAGTTATTAAGACCATGTTATTATAAGTTTCATATTTTAATCACATTTTCTCCCCTTATCAAAAATTTCAAATCCTTTGATATTTTAGATATCAAATGATTCAAATATGTTTAAGGAAAATTAGGGAGAGAAATGTTTCGATTATTCACAAGCTATATTAGGAACATATTACTGCTCCCCCTCAAATTATGAGGTATATTATACAGTGTTTGAGTATGATAATTTGAAAAATTTTGAATTTACTAAAAAATTCTTGAAAATTTCATACTCAAACACTATATATGCCTATTATTAGTCTTAATCTATAATATGCATATTCACAAGATTATAAACAACACAAGAATGACCTGTTATGAGATAGGACACCATATGACAAGTCATATTGTCCTTTCAAGAAGCCTGAAGTCATTCCCGTATTCTCTACCACCAACAAATCTCTCCAGATTCCTCATCAGCCTTCTCTCGAACAGCAGCTCATCAATCTTCTTGATCATGATGTGGGACCTTTGCCTGTCCAATCTACTCTAATATCTTTTTGGCATATACTCCATCCTCTAGTTCTTTGCAATATCATCAAGCACAAATCTGACATCGGTGAGCGTCCCATCACAGAACTTGTAAAGCTCATCCAAGCGCATCAACCAGTTTCTCTTTTGTCTATCTTAATAAATGATACCTGGAGGATCGTTGTAGGCAGTGTATGGGGTTAATTTGCTGATGCCGGATTTGAATGTCTAAGGCCTGGTGATATTCAACTTCTTCTCGTAGCTTTCGACTCCCAGTTGAAGGTCTTCCACCCGCTTTAGAATTACAATGCGTCTAGTGAACATCCACAATGCAACATTCAGATCGAAGAGGACATCATTTCCCAAATTTGAGATTTTCTTCTGGATCAAGAGAAGCAGCAAATCTTCAATGTCACGCATATTGAGTCTTGGAAAGTCTCCTTCCTTAAACGTGTATAATTGCTGATCTTCTCTGCGAACTATAATCTCCTTTAGATACCCATAATCAAACCGCTTATCAACTTCAATGTGAGTAACTCCAATGATCCTTTTAGTAGAAAACACATCATGGCTTAACTTAAAGTGACATGCATATCTATAGTACCGCTTTCTTTTCAGCCCCAGTAGGAAACACCCCAAAGAGCATGTTTGTCATAAGCACCCTTGGTAGGACTCCATAAATTCGGAATCATGTCCTCGATGCCTAAAACATTGTCGTATGTAGCAACCTTGGTCTTAGTTGTAGAAGTCGTGTATTTTCTACTCGCACTTCCACCTTGCAGATACAGAAGATCGTTGTTGATGAAGTAATCCACTCGGATAACTTGACGACCTCTATCATCTTGAGTCAATGCCAATGGCTTGATAAGGTCAAATGGATACACATTTCATTTCGGGTTATTCCAATCAAGTCGATCATGCACAGCCTTGAAGACTTCTTCAAAATGATACTCTAGTTCGACGAAGCTTTTGCAAGTGCCTTTGAGGAGGTCATATGCAGGTCCAACCAAAATATCTTGAGTCAGATTCTCAATCTAGAGTCTGTTCATAATAAACGCGGAGAAGTCAATCAGGGTGTTCATTAGTTCGTCGAATGAGCTAGGAGGTTCTTTGTCTTTGGCTATGTTGCTGATCCAAGTCTGGGATGGCCTAACGTCAATAGCTTGTCTTTTATTCCACTCATGATCAGGAGTTGGAGGCTTTTTAGGTTTCTTCCACCAATCATCCTTTGAAATAGCCTCGTCAGCGGGTTGATCATCAGTGTTCCCCATGACAAACTCTTGATCATGTGGCTCACTCGAGTCTTGTCTTGATTCCTCTGCATAAGAAAACTTACTAGATGACTTGCATGGAGACTGGGTAGGGCCTTTAGACGAACTTGTAGACTTAGAACCCTTGGACTTTGGTTCTTGAGAAGGTTCTGCCTTTTTTCCTGATTTCCTTCTTTTCTTTCCTCGATCTGATCTAGCGAAGGGGTCTTCATCCTTGTCCTTATCTTCTCGGTCTCTCTTTAATGAATATACTTCACCGTATGTATCAAAGAGATCCTTGTCAAGCTTATAGGACTTAGCAAGACTATCATAGAGGTCTCTGTGTTCTTGAGCAGCTCGATACGATTCACTGTCATGCATTTTATCTAGAAGAATCTTCTTCAACTCAAACTCAGTAAGAGATGCAACTGCCTTATATGTAGACTTCTGTTGAGAAGCAGATTTATCCAAGACCACTCTTTCATGTGAATCTGCAACATTTCTTTTGATAAATGGAGTGACAAAATCAGCAATCTTCTTCGAAAGAATCTTGTTGAGTTGACCCTTGACTTCATCTTTTACCAGTTCTTTAACCGCGTTTTCTATGATCTCAATGAATCTGTCTTGTTTAGCTTGAGCTTCCTTTTCAAAATCTACCTTATATGAGTGGAATGCAGTTTGAACAACGTATCCAACTCTGGTAGAAAGATGTTCATCAACGAGAACTGGAACTTGTGATTTAATTGATTCAGAGATTTAAGCAGACTTGTCATCTTGTTTGAGTTAAGAGACTTCTTGTTCCAAGTTAAAGACCCGCTGGTTAAATTGAAACAGTGAGGAAAAATCCGGAAGATCAGAAGCAGATGTTGTTGGATCTAGATTTATTGGAGAAGAAGTTGTTGTTTCTGGAGGTGGTGTTGCTTGTTGTGGTGGAGGAGTGATTGACGAAGGTGGGAGAGAAGTTGTTGTAATAACCAAAGATGATGTTTGTTGAGCAGCGGTGTCCATGACAGAAGCCAGAGTATATTCATTTAGAGACACATTCTCTAGGTTGAAAAGCTTGCTTGTGAAACAAAAAGATACAGATGAACTATGTGTTTGACCTTCAGTCTTTTGAGATGCAGTGAGAGTCACATGAGCATCTTTATATTAAAGCACTGGTTCTTGGTCTTTTGGTTGAGCTACACTCCGTTCAGCAGTTGTCATGTCAACATCTTCATGCTGTAAGTTGACATTTACATCTCTGTACAACATTTCATATTGATCTTCCTCTTCTTCATTCTTTTCCTCATCATCTTCTGAATCATAAAAGTCTATATCATCAGCATATTCTTCTTCTTCTTCCTTTTGTTCATCATTATCATCAGCATCATCATCCCCCTCATCATTCTTATCATCACCATCATTACCATTATCACTATCATCATCATTATCATCATCATCATCATTACCATCATCACTTTCATTGTCATACTTATTTTCATCATCATTATCTTCATCATCACTGTCTCCCCAAGACTCTGCTTCATTTTCTGAGTCGACTTTGGGTACATCAGGAACCCCTAGTTTAGTACTAGTTCCTTCATCTGTACCAGCACCGGAGCCACTAGCTTAAGAGATGTGAACGTCTTGCTTGCTGCGTATTATAGCCTCTTTAAGCTGAGCTTCTTCAGATAGTGTGACATCAGAGAGAATTTTCAGACTTTTGCCCGTATCAGCCCTTGCTGGAGCTTTCTTCTTCGACTTAGCAGAAGATACCTTGGCAGACCTCTTGATTCTTAGAGACTTCCTTGTGAGAGTTTCCTCAGATGATTTAGATGAATTAGCTTTCCTTAGTTTCTTTGTCTTTGGAGGTGCAACACCTATAGCGATTGCATAATAAGTCTGAAATGATTCAGAACTTAGCATTTCTTGATTCGTCATCACTTTAGGCATGAGAGCACCATAGACCTGAACATCTTCATTCTTGGAGATGAAATTCAGAATACCCAAAATGGTGTCATCCCTAGCAGTGTGCATGAACATCTTGTTTCTCATAGAAATAGAAGGATTCTTCTTGATATAATGACTGATGATAGCCTTGGTGAATCTTGGGTAGTACATCTTGTCTGTTTTCTTAGCATCTTTGTTCTCTATTTGATACGCCAAATCCTCCCAGATAAGAGCAAAAAAATCCACGTTCTTCTTATAGAACTTGCCCTATAGAATTTGAATTCTAGAGAGACGCATTTTGTCAAGACCAGATACCTTCCCAGATAGGCATTTGTTGATGATAGCTGCAAATTCCCTCCATGGTTGATGCAGATGATCAACAGTGATGTCTGTGAGATACTTGATCTCTCCCGTATGACCAAGATGTCTGAAAAAGGCTAGAACTTCCTCTTTAAACGGAGGATCAGTGAATGATTGAACTTCAATTCTGGGGCAGATATCGAGGATTTCTCTGAATACTTCAAGATCAATAGCAAACTTCTGGTTATCGATCTTAAACTGATATGAAGAATCGTGTTTGTATACAGTATCCCAGAACTGATGCATGTAGATGGTAGGGACATCAACTGTGATCAGAAAGGCCGGATAGCATGTTGTGAGTGTGAGAGCATCCAATACCACTTGATATGTTGTTTCCTTTGGTCTTTTCATCTTTGGATCAATCCGCATGTTACACTTTCCAATCTCTTGACGATTCTTCGGAGCCACTGGAGCATTGTCTTTAGCGATTTAATGAGCACGAGTTGTCATGATTTTGCTAAAAGATATCCAATACAGTTTATATATAACCAAGTTTATATATTACACTATATGGCAATCTATTATGATTTTGAAATACACTTAACACATTAGGCATGATTAAATCGCTTCCTAAAGGATTTAGGACTAAATTGCTTCCTAAAGGGAAAGGACTAAATCGCCTCCTAAAGGATAAGGACTAAATCGCCTCCTAAAGGAGAGGACTAAATCGCCTCCTAAAGGAGAGGACTAAATCGCCTCCTAAAGGAAATGGTCTATTTTGCCTCCTGAAGGGAGGAACTATTTACTAGAACTCTTCAGTCCTGTAGGCTGTGATCGACAAACCTTAGTAGAACTCTTCAGTCCTGTAGAGGGCAACACATGTGTGTTAGAATCAGATGTCTTTGGTGACTCTACCTGTTTATGATTGTTGCTTGAGGATGTAAGAGGTTCAGTAAAGCTAACTTTATTTTGTTTGTTCTTAGGGGTAACATCAACTATTTTCTCCATATGTTGTGATGATATGAATGGATCTGCAGGCTTAGTTTTGGAGTCCTTGTTATTTTGAGTAAAAGTAACGAGTCTCTCTTTCGATGTAGCTAAACAAGGGCATGTATCATGGACATAGACTAACTCTTCCTGAATGTGTTCAACATACTTATAGGCCAAGTCTAACTCACCATCTAAAGGGTTTGATGCTCTAACTTCTTCCACTATTTCTCGAAGTACATTTGCATTTTCCCTAGATTTGTGAATATAGTCTATATGTGATTCCTTGTTTTTGAACAATTTGGGGGGAAGAGGCTCAACTGCTATTTTAAACATGCCTTGAGCGATAGTGATGGCCTTTGGTTTTGGTGCAACAGAATCAACAACATGTTTTCCTTTAATTTTTTCAATTCATTTTCCAAAGCATCAATTGCTAAAACCTTTTCTTGAATTTGAACTTGTAGATCAACTAAAGGGTCATTGTTTTCTTTATTAGATACACCAGACTTTTTAATTGAGTCAAACTATTCTTTAAAAATCTGCTTTAAATGCATGATTTCTTTGCTCAAATTTTCATTTTCAGAAAGTAGTTTGGCCACACTATGCTCAAGCTCAATATTAATTGTCTCAATCGCATCATATTCCTTCTTAACCCTATCAGGGTTCTTTCTTAAATCCTTAACTTTCTCTTTCAACTGTTTGATTGTAGTGTCTTTCTCTTGAAGCTGAGCTTTCAATTCATTTAATTCAAAGAATTGATCAAAAGTTAGAGCACTTTCGTTTGAAACAGAATTTTCTCTCTGAAAAATTTCTTGATTAAGTTGATTGTCAACTTCTAAAGAGATGCAATGTTTTTCAAGATTCAAAAATCGTGTTGAAAGATCATTAATGACTTTATCCTTTTTTACCAGCTCAGTTTCAAGTTCCAGACACTTTTGACATTTTTCAACAAACATATCAGACACATTCATGTAATCTTTCATGGCAACAAATGAATTCACATTCACAGAATTATTCACAACAACATTCATTATATCATGAAACAGGACTTGATCCAAAAGTCAATCGTTCTCATTTAAAACTTGATTCATTTTAATTTCAAATGTTTTGGACTCTAAACGATGTTGTTCCACAGCCTATTTCATTTGATAAAGACATTTTAGACTTCTGAGTGTTCATCAATTAAATATTGGTCGAATGTATTAAATAAGTCCTTCAGTGCTTTTACAAATGGAATTATTTCATCCCTAAAACAAGCTTTTGTATGTTCAAACTCCCACAAGCCCTCAGTGATGGCTGTGGCCGTAGTCCTTTCTTTGACAACCACATCAAAACCAGCACGATGGCATTTGAGTTTCTTCAAACTCGTATTTACCATGCTGACTTTAGGAAGTTCATTTGGAACCTCAACTTTGGTGGGTCTATAAGAAGAACTAGGGTCTAAAGAAGTCATAGACTTTAGTAAGCAAAAGGCTTGTTCAGCAAATAATTCAGTTTGTGGAACAAATCGTTTACTAAAATCTATAGACAACTGATTTAAAACTGCATAATCAACTGGTTTAATCTTATGTTTCTCAACTTCTGGGTCACTTTGTTTCAAATTCATTTTTGATCGAATTTCTTCAGGAAGTATCAAAGTCTCTTTAGAATCAGGGATAGAAATCACATTTGTTCCTTTAGCAATAACATCGCCATCATACAACATTGGCCGAATCTGCTGAGCTCTCTTAAGATATAGAGGATTTTGAAAACCTAAAGCTTGATTCATGTTATTATCAAAGAAAACTTATGGTTTCGTGAGCATATGCACAGTTTAGGCGGATTGACCCATCTTATGAACAATGTTATCCAATTCTTTAACTTTCTTTTCTAAAACAATCTCTCTATCAATATTCCTAGCTTTTTTTTTCTTTGGACTCATTTTTGAAAACAGTAAATGTTTTTGTTAATGATTCCTTTTCTTTTATTTGATCAGAAAGGGTTTGTTTAAGAACATTAATCTCCTTGTCTAAATCCGCAAACTGTGCATTTTTCTCCCTAATCACATCATCTATTATTAGCTTATCTCTAGTACTTAACTCCATATTATGTCTTTCTTCTAGCAATCCAACTCGTTCTTTATATCTTTCAAGCTCAGCAGATAAGGATTTATTAGCATTTAAATGTTCCTCATTGACCTTAGTTATATCAGTTACCTTTACCGACATTTGTTCTATCACAGACAAAATCATAACATCTTGTTGTGCAAAAGAGTTGGTATCCTGTACAACTGGATTTTATGATTCAATCAGATATTGAGAATAAGGAATGATGTTACTATCACTCGTGATCTCATTTTCGGGATGTTCCACATAATTAGAATGTACAGAATACTGCATCTCCTGCACACTTTGATTAAGCATAGCATTATGAGTATTATCAGGATTTAGTACCTCAGATAGCACATCTGAACCATAGCGACACAAATTAGCCATCAAAGCAACTTTAGCCATGGTAATGTCATCACATTCGGAGTCATAAGCATCTAGATCATTGGCTTGATAAGCAGCATGGTGAGTGATGATAGAATGTGTGATAGGGCCTTCAGGAATACCAAGGTCTGCGAGAAATTCCAACTCTTCCTCACTAAGAACTTTACCCATTCCCTGAGCTTCAACTAGAAGAACTTTTTCCTTGTACCAAGCAGCATCTCTTTTCCTCTTTGGTTGCGTGCATTGCCTTGCCATATGACCATCTCCTCGGCAGTTGAAACACTTCAGCACACGTTGTTTACTAGAATTTGGACCTCCTGAATCAGCAGTATTAATCCTTGAACCAGATGTACCAGTAGCATAATAATTGGTTCTTCCTTGATATGGTTGAACAGTCACTCTCCCATCATTAATTATCGCCTGTTGTTTTGGGTTAGAGGAGTTTCTTAGCTGGTTGTTGGTAGATGGAAATTGAGATGAGACAACAGTTGACAAGAATGACATCATCTTGTTAATTGTGTCAATAGGATCATCTCCTTTATTGAACACAGGAACTACAAGGCCTGAATCAATCTGAGGGAATTCAACAATGTGTAATTGTTGGCTAACTGTGAAGAAAGTATATTTAATCTGTGGAACCGATTGTGATTGAGGATAAGCATCATGATAAATCATTGAGGAATAAGCATTGGAGTGCTGTGCTGGTGGATATGAAATTGCAAGTGATGATGATGGATAAGTAGTAGAGTATTGCTATGATGGATGAACTACTCCATATTGAGACTGAGACTGAGACTGAGATGGAGAAACTTGTTGCTGAAACAAAGGATTGTTGTATGAAGACTAATGGTTGTTAAAATGATGCGGAGTCTGCTGATTAGCCACTAGTGCAAGAGGATCTTGATGACGTTCACGCAGAAGACGAACTTCATTAGCATGAAGTTTATGTGACTGAAGATAAGCATGGAGTTGTTCAAAATTGGTAGTATGTAGATCCCTTACTAGTTTGACATCCGTGACAAACTTGCTCCATTCCGATGGGAGACTGTTTAAGAACTTGGTATTGATCTGAAACTGCTCCAAATTCATTTTGTGAACATTCATGTCATTGATGAGCTGAGCAAACCTCAAATAATACGAGTGAAGTGATTCTCCCTTGACATGAGCAAATTTATCAAATTCATCATATAACTTGCATTCCCGCTCTTTCTTCGTTAGTGAAGTACCTTGCATTAGCAATTGAACTCTAGCCCATAAGTCCTTAGATACTCTGTGATGGTTCACAAAAGCATAAACATCTGGTGGGAGACCTTGTAGAATGATATTGGTTGCCTTTAGATCACAATCAGCTTGAATCTTTTCAGTTGCGGACAATTCATCATACTTCTTCATCCGGGTCACACCATTCTCTTCAACAGTTGGCCAAATGAGTGGACCATGCTCAACTAATTCAAGGATCATCCTTCCATGCTCACAGTTTTTCATATACAATTCCATTCTACCTTTCCTAGAATCATATAAGGCTTTGTCCAGCATTGGTGGACGATTGTCAGCACCGGATAGAATCATGTATTCAGCAAGAGTAGACATCTTTTCTTAATTGGTATGTGAAAGAATTACTTTTTGATCGGTCGGTGATAAGAAGTAATTGTGTTCAAGTGAGTTGGTTTTAAGTGTTTTAGGTTTTTATGAATACACGGGATTTTACAATTCTATAAAAGAAAAAACCGTATAATTCAAATTTGAACCGAAATAAAGTACTAAAATGAATTTTTCCTTGATCAAAGCTTAAACACTTGTGTATCTAAGATACTAGAACTAAATACCAAAGTATATAGCCTTTTTGTGTGTAAACTAAGCTACGGATCAAAAAAGGAAAAACAATAACACGAGTAGAAATAGAGTAACTTACACGAACACAAAAACAAAGACAAACCACCCCATGGCTCTTGATACCAATTGAAGGATACTAGAAATCCTTACACATACCTACAAAAAGAAAGAACAAAAGAGGAGGAGGTAAGGTTGGCCGAGAGTTGAGAGTTGAGAGAGAAAGAGAGATAAAAAGGAAAAGATGCAATACTAGATTATGAGAGAACAATCAACAATCAACCAACACTTAACCAACACCCTCTCCACACCTCGGAGAGGGTATTTATAGCCCTTTAGGCCAGTTGCCCTAATGCCTAAACATAGGCTTTTGGGCCCATTTAGGGCCTTAGTTTAAACTAGCCTATTGGGTTTCCAAATATTACTAGACGAGCTATTCTAATGGAAGTGACTGATACTTTCGTATTCCTAACAGTATCATTTTCTTCTACCCTTCATGGATCAAATGCTGGAAAGATTAGCAGGAAACAAGTTCTTTTGTTTTCTCGATGGATTTTCTAGATATTTTCAAATTCCCATCGAACCAGCCGATCAGGAAAAGACCACTTTCACTTGCCCTTATGGAACCTACGCCTACAAGTGTATGCCCTTTGGTCTTTGCAATGCACCAGCAACCTTTCAAAGGTGCATGATTGTGATTTTTCAGGATATGCTCGAAACCTCCATAGAAGTTTTCATGGACGATTTCTCGATATTTGGAGATTTATTCGATTCGTGCCTAACTAATCTCGAGCATATGCTAATTCGTTGTAAACAAGCACACCTAGTTCTCAACTGGGAGAAGTGTCACTTCATGGTGACTGAGGGAATTGTGTTAGGACACAAAGTCTCTAGTAAAGGACTAGAGGTTGACAAAGCAAAAAATCGATGTGATAGCTAAGTTACCACCACCCACTAACGTTAAAGCCGTTAGAAGTTTTTTAGGACATGCCGGATTCTATCGCCGATTCATAAAAGATTTTTCAAAAATCTCCCGTCCTATGACTAAACTTCTCGAAAAAGATTCATTTTTTAACTTCGATGAAGAATGCAACAAGGCATTTGAAACTCTCAAAGAAAAGTTAACAAACGCACCCATTATGGTTTCACCTAATTGGTCGTTACTGTTTGAACTTATGTGCGATGCAAGCGACTATGCTGTAGGAGCCGTGCTTGGCTAGTGCGACGAAAAACATTTTAGTCCCATCCACTTTGCTAGCAAAACTCTGAATAGCGCACAACAAAACTATACGGTGACCGAAAAAGAATTACTCGTCGTAGTTTTTGCATTCGACAAGTTTCGATCATACCTTGTTCTCTCAAAAACAGTTGCGTTTACAAATCACTCTGCAATAAAATATCTGTTTTCAAAACAAGATGCCAAACCCCATCTTATTCGCTGGATTTTACTGCTTTAAGAGTTTGATATTGAAATCAAAAATAAAAAGGGAGCCAAAAACATCGCAGCAGATCACTTATCATGTCTTGAGAAATCCAATCTCAAAGAACTCAGGGAAGAAGAAAAAATGACGAGTTCCCTGATGAATTTCTTATGGGTATCTCAACTGACGAAAAAGAAAGTCCATGGTTTGCTGACTTTGCCAATTATCTAGTTGGAGGAATTTTGAGGAAAGGATTAACCTACCCTCAGCGTTGTAAGTTCTTTTCAGAACTTAAGCATTACTTTTGGGATGAACCGTATCTTTTTAAAGCATGCCCCGATGGCATGATCAGAAGATGTGTTAATGGTTCAAAAACTCAAAAAATTCTCGATGAATGTCATCATGGACCTACTGGTGGACATTATGGACCTTCGATTACTGCAAAGAAAGTTTTTGATGCTGGATTTTATTGGCCAACCATATTCAAAGAAGCACAGACTCTCATACAAAACTGTGACGCCTGCCAACATTCTGGTAGCATTTCACGAAGAGACGAGATGCCTTTAAACATCATCCAAGTTAGTGAAATTTTTGACATATAGGGAATTTATTTCATGGGACCTTTCTTGAAATCCCATAAGTTTGAATACATTTTTGTCGCAATTGATTTTGTGTCCAAATGGGCAGAAGCCAAAGCTTTAGCCACTAACGACACACATGTTGTAGTCAATTTCTTGAAAAAGCTTTTCTCTCATTTTGGAATCCCGAAAGCTCTCATTAGTGATAGAGGAACTCACTTCTGTAACCGTCAAATGGAGAAAATCTTAAAAAAGTATGGAGTACATCATCGTATAGCCACAACTTACCATCCACAAACCAATGGCCAGGTTGAAAACACCAACAGAGCCTTAAAAGGAATTCTCAAAAAGAAAGTCAAAGACAATCCGTCTATATGGTCGAGAAAACTTGATGACGCTTTGTGGGCATTCCGTACAGCCTACAAAACTCTAATCGGCACCACTCCTTACCGACTTTTGTATGGAAAAACATGCCATTTATCGTTTGAAATCGAACATCGCGCTTACTGGGCCCTGCGAAGTTGCAATCCTGATCTTAAACTTGCAGGAGAAAAACGATTTCTGTAGTTGCACGAGCTCGATGAGTTGAGACTTCAGGCGTATGAGAATTCCAAACTCTACAAAGCTCGAACCAAAGCCTATCATGACAAGAAACTTAGAGTCAGGAAAGAATATAAGGCCGGAGACAAAGTTCTACTGTACAACTCTAAATACAAGTTTAAAGCTCCAAAGCTCAGATCGAAGTGGTATGGACCGTTCATAGTCAAACATGGTTATCCATCCGGATATGTTGAGTTATATGACAAACATGGAGGAAGCTTCATTGTTAACGAACACCGTGTTAAACTCTGCCATGATGAGGAGCAATTGAATGAACTTACCACAGAAGATATTCACCTCATGTGTGAGGAAGGAAGAATGAAGGCTATTCTGTTCATGGCACCATTTCCAGCCAACTATCATGAAACTATGCTGTGGGCATAAGAGAAACCATACATTTACAGTGTAGTGGAAAACACTTGTAACGATGCTAAGCTATATGATTTAGATGAAACTGGAAAAGGAATAGTGATTGAGAATATTATGTATGTCTCAAGTGAAGGAATCTCGCTTAGAAAGAAATAAAATGAACAACCGAGTCCGGCTAATGACTCACCTAAAAATCAAGCGCTTCTCGGGAGGCAACCCATGTATTTCAAAATAATTAGTTTCTAGTTTAGTTTAAAAACATCCGCAACTGTAATCAAACTTGAGTGTGGGGGTGCGGCTGCTAAAAAAATCTATATATATGTCTGTATTTTGTATTTTGTAGAAGATTATTGCAGGAAATGACGCACTTGGCAGCTCAATTACTACTGCACATGCATGGACATCTGGTTTTCTCTTATTTCCCTATTTCAATTTTATCCATTTTTGTCGCATTGAGGGCAATGCTAAACGTGAGTGTGGGGGGATAATAGGGAAAATGAGTTTGTTTTTTAAAATTTTTTTGAGCTAACTAAAATTTTGTTTGCCCTTGTAATCTAGTTGTTTTCATGAATTTTAGAATTAATCCACTAAAACAAGATGTGTCCCAGTCATAAGTGTATACACGTGATAAGAAACCAGTCAGAATAATGCTAGTTTATTTTAAAATTGTGCTTTAATGCCTTGAGCTGACCATCTCGGTTAGTTTAACATTTTGCATGGTCCCATTTATTAGCTGTGCCATCATTTGTTTTAAAAAGAGAAATATTACACCTAGTTTAGATTTACCTAAAAAACCAAAGTCTATTGGTTGGTTGCTAGCTACGTGGATCGATGGTAGATATGTGGGAAATCATTATGAATTTTTGAGAAGTTGCTAACTCCATGTTTAAGGACATATAATCCATTGCTAGTAAATCGACCGGAGGTTGATCGAGAAAAAAAAAAGAAAAAGAAAAAAAGTGAATAAAGCCAATCTGCTAAGTATTATGAAGATGAAGGAAGATGAAGAAAAAAAGGTATCGATTAGCCAATGTGCTAAGTCGTGATACAAGAAAATAAAGTAATATGTTTATCTTAATATTCATAAGGCAGTGGTATGCGGTAGCTAGCAACATAGTGGTTTGTACATTTCGGTTTTATAAATCAAATCATATACCCGTACCTTTCTCCGTTAAAAATAGTTAGCAGTTTCTTTGATGTATACACCTGGACTTATCAAGTACTCGCACTTGATAAATTTGCATCTCATTTTACAAATAACCTAGATGTGGATTTTGTTTTCTAAGATTTGCTCAAGGACAAGTAAAGGTTAAGTGTGGGGGGATTTGATAACGGTCAAATTGAGTATGTTTTGGGAGCGTTATTCGTACTTTTGTAGTGGTTATTTGGTCAATTACCTATGGTTTTATTGCTTGATTATGTCGAAATATGATCTCTAGTGTAATTGCAGCCAAGTATAGGAAAGCAAGGAAAGAAGAAAGGAATAAGTGAAGTTTATCTCAAGTACAAAGAATCTCGTGTCAAGATCAAGTGCGAAAGCATCTCGAGTAGAAGAAATCTGATTATTCAAGCTTCCAAGACCTGAGATCAAGTTGTAATAAAGATATGACAAAGAACGAAGGCCCACGGCCAAGCACAACTCAAGCAAGGACCTTAAACGCAAAAAGATTCCATGGATGACCTCCCAGCCGCCTGGCTGGAGATCCTGCTGACCGGCAAACAGCGTGCCGCCCGACAGAGGGCCGTGCCACCCGGATCTTGGTGCCCACATTTTCTATTTTACTCTTGAAGAAACCTGAGTGATCATGAAGGATCTAGAACCTCTAAACTGACTTTGGACACCCCTTTAGCCCCTGGAACCACCACAAATCAGTAGTATAAATAGGTGACATCTATGCCTCATTTTAAAATGACACTCCACTCTTTTCTAAACCAAGAACCCTAATTTCTATAGCCACCACTACTTTCCAAAGCCATAAAAGTCCAGGAAAAAGCTCTAGGAAAGTTAAGAAGGAGGAAGGATCCATCTAAGTTACAAGTTTGTCATTTTCCTAGTTTGCATTTCATTATCCTTTGCAATACTTTTGTAAGACTCTTATTATGTTTATGAATGCATTAATTTCTGGAATTATGTCTTTATTTACCATGAGTGGCTAGTCCCTTTATGTGCTTGGTTAGATAATGTTTGTGGTATGATTATTCGATTATGATTGTGTGGCATGTTTAATTCAATTTCAAGCCAAGCCTTAGATCTATTTGTACTTATGTTTTATGTGGCATAGTTTTATCTACTGGATTGGTTGTTGAGAATATCATAGGCCAAAAGGGGTATTGTTAATCAATCAATTGCCGCCTTTTTGTCTACGATTGGCTACCTTTTGTATTGACCATTTCTTAAGAGGTTGGGTATTACTAAGAACATAATTATCGATGTCTATGGTTTATGAAATGAGCCGCGAATCAAACTCATAGAGGTTGTTTTGGTCTTGAATTGATTGATTGCACTTAACACTTGTTTTTGTCACTTCGAGTCTTGACAAAGGCTAAAGGTTTTAAAAACAATATGTTAATATAAATAATGTCTAAAAACGTTATTTATATTTTTCGACCTCTCAACGTTTTGATAATAACAAAATGTAAAAACGCTTACGATAAAATTAAATGTTTACAAATTATTAATCATAAAATTTCATTTCTAAGATTAGTAATCACTTAAGGTATGAACAAACAAATCATTATGCATGATTAGTGATCAAGAAAATATTTTTTTCTTAAACCTTACTTTTATTTTACAAAAGTGTTTTCACAAAATTTATTATACAAAATATTTTCTAATTAAAAGAAATGTTTTATTAAAAACTTAAAATTTGAAATTCAAATTCCCCCCCCCCCTAAAACAAGTATAGCTAAGCCAGATAAACCTTCCCCACAAAAGGACAAAAATAGGAGCGTCAGTCTAGGGGCGGTCCCCTTAGTGCCTAGGCGGCCACCAGATATATCTGGGACCGTCAGGACCGCCCTCATCTGGCCGTTGGGGAATCCTGGCTATAAATACTGCACTCCCTCTTTTAGAAAATCAAAGCTCTTAGCACGAATTTTCTTACACTTCTTTCTCTCTCTAAAAACCTTCTTTCTAACACTAAATATCTTGATCACTAACATCTCTTGATCTTGTTTCAAGTGATCTAATCTCTTCTTCTCATCTCATCCCTCTCATTTAAGTGCAAAAGAAGAACACTCGTATTCGCCAAGAAACGAAGTGTTAGTTAGTTATCTTTCCTCCTTTCTTCTAAGTATCAAACCTCCATTGTAATTATCTTGTGTGTTTGTGTGATTCGTGTTGATAGAAATAATGCCTAAAAACATTATTAATATTTTTCACATCTTTACGTTTTGATAATCACAAAATATAAAAACGTTCAATATAAAATTAAACGTAAACAAGTAATTAGTAGTAAATTTTCATTTCAAAAATTATATCACTTAAAGGTATGAATAAATAAATGCTTAATACATTTTATGATCAAATGTTGTACACATTTTTATAAACATTACAAAACATTTTCTACAATTAAAAGAAATGTTTTATTCAAAATAAACATTTTGAAATTCAAATTTTCAGACTTGAAACGGCTAGAAAGTTCCAAAAAATTTCCCCTACACAAAAGGACAAACTGGGAAGCGCCTAGTCTAGGGCGGCCCACTTAAATATGTGGGCGGCCCCCTTATCTTTAAGGGGACCGCCCACCTATTTAAGGGGACCGCCCATAGATAGACGCTCCTCCAGAATGTCCTATAAATACTGGACTATTCCCCACTATTTTCTCATCTTTTGCACTCATTCTTTCTGATAAAAAACAGCCCACACATCTCATTAAAATCCTTTGATCATTTAATCATAAAGCTTTGTTTCCAAGTGATCCAAGCTCAATTCCTTAAGTGCAAGAGAAGAATACTTTCTACCATCAAGTGAAGAAGTATTACACCTTTGTGTGTTGTTGCAATCTTATTGCATCCATATCATAACTTGTAAATCATTTGTAAATCTTGTAAAGTTGTGTAGTTGTTAGATCTTGGTGATTGTTGTAAGTATAGTTGAATCTTAGTGATTCATCCAAGTTGTGATAGTTAGGTGTGAAAGTAGAAGTGAAGTAGTGAAGTAGTGTGGTGAAGAATACTAAGGCGTGAAGAAGTTGTGTAGTTGTGAAGTTGTGTTGTGAAGTCGTGAAAGTAGTGAAGAAGTTGTGAAGTCGTGATAGATTGGTTCTAGCTAAGATTAGAACTCGACATCTAGCTTAGTGTCGGAAATTGATATAAGCGAAAGTTGTGTACGGTTTTCTCCGCCATAAGGGAGTTTGTTGACATAGTGAAGAAAACTCTCGAGTTAGGTGCTCGAGGAGTGGAGTAGGCCGAAGAGGAGCTTCGTAACCGAACCACTATAAATCCTTGTGTTGTGGTTTGATCTTTCTAACTCTTATCTCTTATTTCTTTATTTGTTCTTACTTATTTATATTATTCATATTGTGCAAGTATTGAATTCACAAAAAGTCGAATCTAAGTTTTTATAAACAAACATAAACATTAAATTAAAAAGCGGTAAACTATTCAACCCCCCTTCTAGTTTTCCACAATTGGTATCAAGAGCCACGTCAAACAAGATTTTTAAAATAAATTGTATTTTAAAACTTGAATCGATCTATGGAATCGGAAAAATATTTAGAAGGGCAATCTATGCAAAGACCACCACTATTTGAAAGTGATGGATTTATTTATTGGAAAAATAGATTCGAAACTTATGTGAAGTCAAAAGATCTAGATCTTTGGCATGTTATTACCGATGGTGATTTTCCTCCTATTCAAAATAATCCCGAAACTAAAAAGGATGAAATTGTACCTTTTCATAAACAAAACGATGATCTTAAAAAGAAACTTGCTAAAAATAATGAAGCTAAAATGGTAATTTATAATGCTTTACCACGTAAAGAATATGAAAGAATTTTTATGTGTCAAACCGCAAAAGAAATTTGGGATACTTTGTTAATCACTCATCAAGGTAATAATCAAGTCAAAGCTAACAAAATAGATCTTCTTGTTCAACAATATGAACAATTCATGATTCCGGAAGAGGAATCAATAGATAATGCCTTTGCTAAATTTAACACTATTATTACTAGTCTAAAAGCACTTGATGAAGGTTTTTCTAGCAAGAATTGTGTTAGGAAATTTCTTAGGGCATTACATCCTAAATGGCGCGCAAAAGTCACGGCGATTGAAGAATCAAAGAATCTAACAACTCTATCACTTGACGAACTCATTGGAAATTTGAAGGTTTATGAAGAAGTAATTAAGAAAGATTCTGAAACCGTCAAAAGCAAAAGAGAACAAAGTAGATCTATTGCCTTGAAAGCTAGAAAGGAATCTAGTGATGATGATAGCTCAACCTCCGATAGTGAAGATGAAGAATACGCCATGGCCGTAAGAGACTTCAAGAAATTCTTCAAAAGACGAGGACGATTCGTAAGACAACCACATGAAGAAAGAAAATCATTCCAAAGAAATAAAGACGACAAAAATGGCAAAGGCGAAAGAAAATGCTTTAAGTGTGGAGATCCAAATCATCTCATCGGAGAATGTCCGAAACTATCAAAATATCAAAATCAAAAGGCGTTTGTTGGAGGATCTTGGAGTGATAGCGACGAAGATGAAGAGGAAAAGACAAAGGATGAAAAGTGTCTTATGGCTAAAGCTTCCAATGAGGTACTTTCCGAAACCGAATACTTTAGTGATGACCAATCATCATTAGACGAAAATGACTTAGATAGTGAATATAGTAGACTATGCAAAATAGGACTAAAAGTCATGGCTAAAAATAAAACTCAAACAAGCTAAAATAGAATTAGAGAATGAAGCACTAGAATTAAAATATAAATTATCCAGGTTAGAAAAAGGTAAGAAAGTAAATGAAGAATGCAAATTATGTCAAGACCTTAAGTTTGAAAATGAGAAGCTTAGAAAAGAAATATATAGGCTAAATCAATTTAATGATAGTAGTCACTCACTTAAGAAAATAATAAGTTCTCAAAAACCTTCCGGAGATAAATCCGGTTTAGGATTTAATTTAACCAAAGGGTAACCTAGCGAAATCAAACAAGTAAATTTTGTAAGAGCTCAAGAAGTCGAGTCGAAAAAAATTTGATAGAATCAAACCCAAACTCAAAACCAAAATTTATACTTATAAACAATACTAAAATTCCTATTGCAAGTGATCATGAGGTAAAACGTTTTTACAAACCTTCCTTAAAACCTAGAGTCGGATTTACTAAACCCACAATGAGGTCTAAAACACCTCCTTAGAGAAGAAAGGAAAACTCTCATCATCGTTCCAAAACACCTCAACCTAGGAGAGACCAAGGTAGACCAAATTACTCTAAAACTAATCACACAATGTGGAATCATCCACACCAACCAAGCTTTACTCAACGTGGAAGATGTTCACCGTGCATGTGTCCGAATCAAATGCAAAACATGTTCGGAAACAATAACTTCGGACCCATGAAACGATGAGGACTGATAAGTGTAAAATACACATATCCGTTTGTACTTAAAATGACCCAATTAAACCCAAAACACAGTGAAAAATGGCAAAAATATACTTGTTTTTGTGTTCTGTGTGTGCAGGTACGGATATATAAAAAGTCACATGAAAGCCGTCAAAAACGGGCAAACAAGGACACAAGAACGGAAGAGTGAATAAAAGCCGGAAGCCAAAGCCAGAAAAAGTCAAATCTACAGTCAACTCCAGTCAATCTTGGTCAATAGAAGTCAACAAAATCCAAAATATTCCACTTTAGCCCTTCAAGTTTCAAAAATTGCAAAAATAGTCCCTTAAACCCTAAATGGGCCCCACCCAGATCCAAAAGCCCAATTCCTAGCCCAATCCCCTTTTCATAAAACTCCAAGGACCATTCTTGCTATTTCCTAAACTCTTTTTTACACTACACCTTTTATAAACAACCACAAGGACCATTTGTGTCATTCTCCCAAAGTTTAAACGATTTTTCCCTTGTGTCTGTTATAAAAGAGCGCAAAACCTCTTTTACTATTCACCCATCGTCTCCAACATTAACCCAAGGTAAATCAAAGGGCTTTCCCCAATTGAGGGGCAAATAAGACAATTCAAGAAGTCTACAACAAGATGGCAGGGTCAAATTTGTAATATCAAGGGCTTTCATTTGTCTACCCAAGCATCAAAGCCACGTGGCTATGGAGAAAGCACAAAGGAATGTGGAATTTGCACTACATTTACTCAGTAAACTAGCATAAGCTGTCACATCATGAGAATGACAGCTTGGCAATCCTTAAGCATCCATATTTGATCCAATGGCTTACAATAGCCCTCAAATGATTGAAGAAATGATTAACTGAGATTGATAGGTGCGTCTAACAGATTTCAGGCCTAGAAGCTTCAGGGATCGGCTATAAATAGGCTCTCACCTCTCACACACACACATCTAGTTTTTAGTAGCTTTTAGGTAGCTTAAAATTTCGTTTTTAGCTAAATGTAATTTTCCTTAAATGTTTTGTAATTTCTTTTTAGATAATGTAATCAAGTTTTTCATCAATGAAATTTAGTTTTATTTTTAAATAAATTGTCATAAGCTCTTTCAAATTCACTTACAAGCTTTTATTTACCTATCAAATGTCAAGCTACTGTACCTATAAGCTCTCAACAGCTCTCATGAGTCTCTAAGTTCATGATTGAGCTCAATTTGGACCTAGTCATACTTAAATTCATTAAACCAGTAATTACCGATTGTAATTTTAAATCTATTGAAAGCTTTTGAAGGGGAGATCAATGATGGAAGGATCTCCAAGGACAATCACTGGCTTATCTATGATAACCAGCTTGAAGCAAAGCTCTAAGACATTCTACTTCTGATAACTGAATCTCAAGTATAGTTTCTCTTTAAATTCTGTTTTTGTGTTAATTTCTAGCATAAATAGTAGTTAAGGTACTTATTAGAATAGATCTGCTTATTTGCTTAAATTAGTTGCTTCTTTGTGCTTATTTTTCTTTACTAGTGCTTATTAGTTATATACCTTCATCTATTTTTGCTTAAATAGATATAGATCATTAGTTTCTTATTTCTATCATAAAAATCCATAAAAACCAAAAATATTAGTGTAATTTCTTAGATCTTGCATTCTAGCTTAATTTTCAGTAGTTAGATTATGTTATTTAAGTTAGTTAAATCTGTAATCATCTTGATTAAGGATTAAATAGTAATTTCATTTTAAGAGATTTTTCAAATCTTCCATAATCTTTAAGGAGTGTTTGTTTATCTTAGTTTGAATTCATTAAAGTCAAAGGTTTTTTTTGTGCAAACAATTGTGAGTCGCTTTGATTCATTAATTATCATTAGGAAAAGAGATTTCATAAGCTAGTTTTTAAAAATGAGTAAATTAGGGCTTATTTTAGATGTCTGAGCACCAGGGTACTTGTATACCTTTTCTTTGTTAGTGAAAGCTTGATCCAAGCTTTCCTAGGCTTGGACTTGGATTGCTAAGAGTTTACACACTCTATTTGAGTGCCTTTAGTGCAGTAGCAACCACTCTAGTTGCCTGCACTTGTGCTTTGTCCTTTGGTCATTAGCATTGGCAGTGGTAATTAAGTTACCACTGCTGTCATTTGAAGCTCCATTTTAGTTAAGTAATTTTAGGAGTTAGGACTTTAAATTCAGGTTAATAATAGATTAGACATAGCTTAATCTCATTTTTCATCTCCTAGATCATTTACTTGGGTACATTAGTTTTTTAAAAGTCATAAAAAACTCAAAAAGCCAAAAAACAGCAGTCTTAGATTCTTAGTTTTTAAAATTTTAATTTCTAGCTTGTAATAATTGCTTTTATGATTTAAATAAGTAGTCTATAAGGTGTTTGTTTAGTTTACAAAAGCTAGGATTCTTAAACTGCTTATTGAGCATTAGAGCTTATTTCAATTTTGTACTTTTCAAGTTAAAACCTGAGTTTATCTCTTTGTTAATCAAATCCAGTTGGCTTAAATTGTTTCTAGTGCAAAAAGCTTTTCAATCCTAGCTTAAGCATATCATAAGGAGTCTATGACTTCTTTTATTTTTAAGTTTGAGCTTAATTTGAGCTTTTTACAAGCTGAATAAGCATAACCAAGGGCAAAGCCCTACCTTCTGATATAGCAGCTTTTATAAGCTGTTTTTGAGCTTATTAGTTAGTTTCAGCTTATGTCCCTATTATTAAAATAGCTTAATTTTGTGTCCTCTTTAAGCCATAGTATTCAGTTTTTCATAAAAGTCAAAAATAAAAGAAAGAGCAAAAAGGGGTTAACCACCCTCGAACCCACGACCTCAAGCTCAACAACTATACGTCTTAACATCATGCTACAATAGCTCATCCGTTCCTTTTTCCTTTCATTAAATTCTTATACTCGTTTTGGCCTTATAAGCCAAATAAGCTATTAAGCTTATTTCGTGGCTTATTTTATAAGCTACGACTTAGGGCTTATTTTTCCTAGGATTCATATAGCATAAGCTATTTCCTGTATTTTTCCTAGAATTTTTACTATAAGTTTAGTATTTTTAATTTTTAATTTTCTTTAAAAACTTTAAAAAATCATAAAAAATAGAAAATTAATCAGAAAAATAAAAATCTTTTTTTAAAAAATTTTCTTTTAATATAAAGTTTGTATGAAAATTAGTTTCACTTTCGTAGGGTTTAATTTGCAAAAATTCACTTTCTAAAGAACGGGTTTTGATCCTGTTCTCGGTTTTTAATTTTTATCTCTCGTTTTAACTCCGTTTTCGTTCTGGTTTTTACTTAACTTTGTTTTTAGTCAATTAGGTTTAAGTTTGTAGAATTTAGGATTTTGGCCTTAGTTTTAGTGTCCCGGTTCGCGTTTTTAGTTAAATTTTGATTTCTAACTATTTGCTTCTATGCTTAATTTTTAGTTTTTATTGATTTTAAGTATTATCAATAGTTAACCAAATCAAATTTTGCCTCTTATTCAAATCACAATCCAAGCTAAAACGTGGTTTCAATTACACAAGTCGTTGGGGAAACGACCCGGGTGATCATTCTTCCCGGTTAAATATACGTATTATATTATATATATATATATATATATATATATCTTTTAAGAGTGAATTT
>BQNB010035320.1:4592-50951 GCA_026074375.1 Tanacetum coccineum | reverse complement strand
CTTATATTATCTTGTGTTGTTGATCTGAGAAGTAACACGCCCCGGACCCTTATTCCACTGCGACCTAATTTGGGGGTGTTACAATATATATATATATATATATATCTATATATGTATATATGTATGTATATATATGTATATATGTATGTATATATATGTATATATGTATGTATATATATGTATATATATATATATATATATATATATATATATATATATATTTCCTAATTTTTTATAGTGTTTAAAATAAATAAATTTTTTTTTTATTGAGTGTGAAAATATCAAAAATATTTTTGGTTTCTAATAAATAATCGCGAAAGGCGCAAACACCCCCCACACTTAAGGGTATGTTTGTCCTCAAGCAAAATAAAGAAAAATAATAAGTTTTACAAAACAAAATCAGAATTATGAAAAATATTTTTCGATTTTTAATATGTAAAAACAAAGATATTTGACAATACCCAATGATTCTCAAGCTGCAATAACATGACTAAGCACCTCACGAATAAGGAAAAGTATAATTCACTCAAACATTCGTATATGATGTAATAGAGGGTAAAAGGGAAATCACACTTAATTGCTCCGACATGATTCATTAAGTTACTATAGGCTTGTATAAGAAATAAAACTGCACCGACGTGGCGTAAGTACCCGGTATAAATATCAAAAGAGGACTTTTATTTGGGTTGTAAAGGTGTGGCTAAGGGTTAATAAGGGTGTGGATAAGGCATGCGATATATATACTGGAAATGGTTTTATAATTACAATGCATGTCGACAAATCCAAGAAACCCATGTTGCTAGTTAATAAACATACCACAAACCCGTGAGGTTATCGAACAACACAACCTCGAACTCATAAAAATGATATAACAATATGCCTCACATCAACTCCATTTTTTTGATTTTTTTTCATATAACCAACAATTCCCCCACTCTTAATATAAGCATACACCATAAAAAATACGAAACATAAAGCTGGCCATTCCATCTCCATTAAAATGGCACAACACTTATAGCAAAGTGCGAACAAACTATAAGCATAAATCAACCAATCATACCGAGTGACTAGCAACCAACCATTAGGACTTTCGACAAGGGGTAAGGCTAGGCTAAATGTTATATATTTTTGTATATATATTTTTTTTGATGAGAAAAGTGAATAGAATGGCTCAGTGGGTTAAACTAGGGGTATTTAGCACTAAAGATGAGTGCTACATAAGGGTTTTATTTGGGTGGTTTAGCTAATCAGTGTAATTATCTAAAAGAATAAATAATAACAAATGGATAGGCTAATTTGGGTTGAATCCTATGTTGCCTCTTTATCACTTAAAAATACATATTTCATGCCAACGCGATCTCACTGCGGTCTCGTAATGATTTAACAAGCACAAGTTCTAGAATCAATAAATTACCGGCACACTCATAATCAAAGGAATTGAGCATAAAAGATGTATGCTATATACAGGATCGAAATTCTCACATATTTACCGGAATGGTTATAAATGCGCAAGTACTGTCATTGATCTAAGACGAATCTGCTCTATCAATCGGGACACATCTCTGGTTTCAAAAACATTATTTATTTACTAAGTTTTATTCTAATATATTAACCAAATTGGCAAAAAATAAAAATTTTAGATTACCAAGGGCAAACAAAAGTTAAGTTCTATAAAAATGAGTCTTATTTTCAAATTCATTTCCCCCACACTTAAGTTCAGCAATATGCGTAATTAGAAAATAAACTTAAAAGTAGAACAAACAGGAAAAATAAATATAAGAGAAATGAGACTTCTCGGGGCTAATAAGTGTTCGGTTAAAGTGGGAATGATCCTTAACGATACGGTTCAAGTGGGAATGATCCACCTTTAAACATTAAGGGTACTGGATTTTTGGTATGTACTCACGAAATGGATATTTGTTTGTTTTGACAACGTGATAGTCCCTTTATGTCTTAATTGGTTGATCTTTTTTGATTTTATTGTTAACGATGATAGGAGGTGGTGGGTCTTCTTAAATACTCGGAGGATCATCGGACTTTCCACTCTTGGTGAATACGACATTCACTTGCTCAGTGCGAGCTGGAGGAGGAGGTGGTGGTTTAGTGCTATCGGTTTGTTCTGAAGAGACGTTTTGAGACTTCTCCCACTCATATATTTTCCTTTCCAAGTTTTAAATATAGTTTCACAATTCTTTTTGTTTTGTTTCATCTTTATAATTATATCATTAATATTGTTCTTGACAAACATATTTGTAACTCTTTGACAATCCAAGAATTTGGTGATTGATTTTTCAAGATCAGTTTTAGATTGATCGTCCCTGTCAAAAAGTTTATCATGAACAGTTCTCATGCTACGGATAAAGCTTTTGAAATGTTTGAAATCCTGTTTCACGTCATAGTTTAATTCTGTGAGTGATTTTTTAGAATCATTATTTGATTGAGGTTGATCATAATGGGATTGGTGAGAATACGAATCATGAGAATTTTGATTTTGATAACCTTTAAGTTAGATGTAATTTACTTCATGACGTTCACACATCGGCGTGTCATCGTTCATGTGATTTTTAGAAGCGTGGTTATCTTCGCGGTTGTTATAATTCTTATGCATATCTTCTTTTAAGATCTGGAATTGAGAATCTATTTTTATAGTTAGAGCTTCCAATTTTTCCATTAACCGGGAATTATCATTATCACTATTACTTCCATCGGCGAAAGAAACAGATTTTTGATGATGTTCGTTTTGAGATTCCGTGGCCCAATCAAGTTTGAAAAGGACTTTGTCATCAAGAAGTTGAAAAGCTTGATTTAGATTTTTGTAGAGGAAGATTCCTCCAGCAGTTTCGTCAAGAATTTCTTGAGTGGGTTCGTCTAGACCGTGATAAAATATTTGAATAATAGCTCCTTTGGTCAGACCGTGCCCATGACATTTTCGAAGCATGTTCTTCAGTCGTAACCAAGCGTCGGTTAGACTTTCACATACGCTTTGAGAGAAACTTCTGATTTCAAGCAAAAGACGGTTAAATAACGAAGGTGGAAAGAATCTGTTTATAAAAACTCTTCTCATTTGTTCCCATGATGTTATAGACTCTTCATTAAGTTCGTTAAACCGGGTTTTAGCTTCATCGCACAAGGAATATGGAAATATTAAAAGCTTAACAGCTTCGCTTTGAGTTTCACCATATTTGAACATGTCACAGATTGCGAGAAATTCACGGATGTGGTCATGCGGATCGGCCTGCAGATAACCATCAAATTTATTTTCCCGTATCATTTTCAAGTGGGTATTATTGATAACAAAGTTGTCATCAACATCGGGTTAAACAATGACAGAATTAGGAGTCGGTGCTACA
This sequence comes from Tanacetum coccineum, assembly GCA_026074375.1. Lineage (NCBI taxonomy): Eukaryota > Viridiplantae > Streptophyta > Magnoliopsida > Asterales > Asteraceae > Tanacetum > Tanacetum coccineum. The sequence continues at coordinate 47,601 of BQNB010035320.1, read as the reverse complement.
GTCTTAGCACTTTCCCACATAGATTGATCATTAGGATCGAGAGTTATTATTTGTTGGGCTTTGACATCCTTTTCGAATTTATTTAAGACGAAAGCATCATGAACGGAGGAATGCTGAATTGAAGATTTGAGTGATTCGATCTCGATGAATTCTTTTTGGATAGTTTTAATTTTACAAGTCTTTGTTATTAAATCTTTATTCAATTTATATATTAGACTTACGGGTTGTTTTCCAAAAGATCGAGGATTTCTACATACGTTAAACATTTTGCAAAAAGACATTTTTACATTATATATATATATATACCTTTATATATTTTTTATATTTTAGATATATTTTAATTATATATAGAAAATAAGGATAAATGGGATAAATTATTATTATTATTTTTTGGTTCAGATTGATAAATACGACGTACTTTAAGAAAAGTACGGCGGTTTTTCTGGGTTTGGACAGAGTGCGGCGTACTTTAGGAAAAGTACGCCGGCTTTTCTGGAAAGTTTATTTTTTTGTTTTCTTATATTTTAAGTTATTACAACGAACGAAATAAACAGAAATAAATAAAACAGAGCTAACAGAAATTAAATATAATCAACTTACGGAAAACGATTAAGACAACTAAAGCATATAATCAAAACGATTTGAAAAATAAGGTTTTTGGTTTTTTTTGCACTAACTTAATCAGTTAAGAACGAGATCGATCATAGACAAAAAGTGCGGCGTAATCAAAAGTGAGTACGGCGTACTTGTAGGTTTTACGAGGAAAATATTCAAATGAAAAACGGAAAGTGCGGCGCACAAAGAGAAATGTGCGTCGTACTTGCAATCACAGAAGGAAGATTTTCATAAATTAAACACGTATAAGAAAACAAATAGCACCAAAAACAAGCAACAAACTGATAACAACTTAAAACAATTCCCCGGAAGCGGCGCCAAAAACTTGATGTGCATTTTGCAAGCTTTAAATTTATAATACTAGAAATACCATTTTTTACTAAAAACACAACACTCGGGCAAGTATACACTTTCGTGTATTGTATATAGCTTAGGTAAGTCCAGGTCGTCCCAAGAGAATTGTAGTTTTCACAGTTTGTAATTAACGTGCTAAGGCTAAAATGATTGTCACTTATCAAATTAACCAAATCGTGTATGGAATATTGTAAAGAAAGCAATAGAAGGATGACTCAAGCAAATGATTAAGGTATGTTTATTTAGGCAATGATCACTAAGACAATGATATGTTTAGGATAGTGTTTATAAGTTTAGAAAGCAAGATAGCACAAGTTATAAATCCTTTCGGCCTTTTGTTATCCCATGTATTTAATCCATTACGCAACACTAATCTATACCAAGATGCTAGAAAATAAGATGGAATCTTAGAGAGAGAAAGTAGAGAGAGAAACAAGAAAGAAAGTTAGATTTGAGAGATGGAGAGTTACAAGTGTGTGAGAAAATGTAACCAACACCCTTCACCAAGTGTGGTGAAGGGATATTTATACCCTAGCCTTCTAGTTGGCTCATGGGCTTCTAAATGGGTCGGGCTTGGTTTAACTTGGGCTTTAAACCCGTAACACGGACAATATTAGATTACAATCCAAGCCCGTTGAACCCGACTAGCCTATTACAATACAAGACCTATTTGACTTTCTAAGACCGATAACATTCTTGTTTGACTTAATATAATTAAGGCTAACAATCTCCCCCAATGTTGAGGTCTCTTTCTTCAAACTCCTCTTTACCACCGATGACATTGAAGATATGACGTTTGACGTTTATGCTTTGCGTTGTTATGGTCTTGTCTTGTTTGTAATGGCTTTGTTCATTCATGCTTTGTGATCTTGATTTTGAGCCTTTATCTTTTTGACTTTGAGTTCTTGAGATCGTTATCTTGCATCATCTCCTTGACTTGAATCATCTTGATTTGACTTCCTTGATCAACTTGTGCTCTTGACCAACATGCTCATACTTGTTACATTCTTGTTTGACATATGTGATTATAAGTCTAACAATCTCCCCAATTGATGTTGAACGATTGACTTTGAAAGCTTGAGAATGAGCATGTGGTTTATGAATCCGACTTCGCTGGAATGAGGCTGCAACACCGTCGTCTCATTTTCAGCTCTTGGACCAAAACTCAAAGTTGTAGAGAATTGAATTCCACTTGCGTTGCCACTAGAATCGGGTCAAACGGAGTTCGTATGCTCAAGTTATGGCCAAAACAGTGACAATAATGTCCGGAGATCATATCTTGATTTATTTCTTCGTTAGACTTCAAATAAGTATTCGTGTTCTTCCGTTTCGGCAACGAACACGTACCTAGAACATATAATAGCAAATATACTTGATTAAGTACCGAAAGTTCATGAGAAATGATCAAATATATATAAATAACGTCGCCAAAAACATGTATAATTAAGGCGTTATCAAACATGTCAAAATCTTAAAATTGAAAATGAGAAACTTAAAGAGGAAGTATCTAAGCTAAACCAATTCAATAAAAGTACTCACTCTCTTAAGAAAATGTTAAGTTTTCAAAAACCCTCTGGAGACAAGACGGGTCTTGATTTTAACATGGCAGAAGCATCATCAAGCAGGACAAAACCAACAAACTTTGTAAAACCTCAAGAACCCGAACCTTCGCCCGTTAAATAAAAATCCATCTAATTTAATTCATGTCTGAAACCTAATTATATACTTGTAGAAAATATTAAAGTTCCCATCGAAGTGATGATGAAGTTAAAAGTTTTTATAAAGCATCTTTAAAACCCGGAGTTGGATTTACTAAACCCGAAATGCGATCAAAAACTCTACCGCCTAGAAGAAATAATAATACCCCTCGTCCTCGGTCTAAAACACCATAACCTAGAAGAAATCAAGATAGACAAAATCACTCTAATATATATCCTACAACATGGAATACCTCCCAACAACAAAATTATACTCCTTGGGGAATTTATCCACCATTTCTACATCCAAGTCAAATGAAACATATGCAAAGGATGCTTGGTACTAACAATTTTAGACCCATGAGATATTGGGGACCAAATGTTTGAATTGTCATGATACGCATGGAAGTAAGTTTGGAGCCCAACGAGTAGATTAAAGCTAGTGGATGCTCCAAACACATGACGTTTAATCAAAGACTATTCACCATATACAAAACATATTACGGAAGTTAAGTTATTCTCTTTTGAAGAAAGTTAAGGGGCAACGTCATAGGCAAAGGTACGATTTCTCATAACTCCCTTATAATTGAAAATGTTGAAGCATGTAGATAATCTAAGATTTCATTTGCTATGTGTTAGTAAATTATGTGATTAGAAGTGCAAAGTAATATTTATTGAACACAATTGTGAAATTATTAAAGTTGAAAAGTCATAGCTAGAGGTATTAGGAAAAAAAGGCTTATATGTGATGAAATTAGAAAATAAGTCAAATCTTTTCTTGTAACAAAGTTTAAAAACTCTATTTATAACAAGGAAGATTTGACTATGCAAATGAGCGATTAATGCAATCTTTAGTGTCTAAGGAGCTAGCTATATAACTATCTAGGCTTAAACTCTATCAATGTTTTTGACGCTTGCAAAATTAAAAGGCAAGGTCACGCCTGCTATAAGACTAAAAATTTAGCTCCAACATCTAGGTACTTAGAACTCACTTACATAAACTTGTTCGGCCCTCTTCGCCATAAAACGTCATCACTATATCCGAGTTATTGTTAACAAATACTCTAAGTTTTCATGAACAAGACTACAAGAACATATAATAGGTAGATTAGCGTATCAAACGAGAAACAATCCAAAGGTCACGTTTAGTGCTTGCCTTCGTGCATGCTTTCAAGAAGTTCCCTAAATCTCTTATTTTGAAGCATTTAAACATATCTTCCGATACGTTAAAAGCACTAAGCAATATTGGCAAGGTTATGAGATGTTGGTTAACATCTTTGTTAATACAAATAAACCAATAAAAAACGTTTATTTCTATTTTACTATCTTACTTTGTTTTGTCGATATCAAAACACAAAATTCATTAAGTCAACTATCAAAGATCATGACTTTTATTTCAAAACAAATTTACAAAGTGTTCAAACTTTCTATCTTTATTAAACATTATCTATTTATTAGAAACAGAAATATGAATTTATAGAAAATTTGTGATTAAATCTTTTAAAGCATTTTACATTCATTGATGACATACTTGTTACAACAAATCTAAATGAAATCTACTAAGATTACACTTGATCTTACAAGATTTTTTGAATCAAAATTCTGATTTAGTTATTGTAGGCCGGTTCCATTGATTTTAACTGGTCGGTTCTATTCTGCAATGGAACCGGGGGGAACTGGGCTACAGTACTGATTTTGGCCTATAAATACCAAGACATTTCTCATGTTTTTCTTACCCATTCCTCATTCTAAATTCTCTAATCTACTGATCATTCTCTTCTCTCTATCTTTGTTTAGTTTTATTTAGAATTTATAGGTATTTCTCTTCAAGGAAGAAATTACCAAACACCCCTTCGAGACAATGAAGATTCAAGTATATTGTTTCGCATCTCAATAGCATCATCAAGATCATACTTTTGAGTCTTACACATCATTTAGTAGTTATAGTAGTAGTTATAATCATTGTAAATCAAGTATAGTTATGTTGGTATGATTCTACCTTGTTAAGAATCTGGTATTTAGCTTTGTACCATTAAAGAGGTGTAAGCAACGTTGTGAGGCTTCTCCACCGGTTAAAATGATATTGGTGATCAGTGTATTCGAACTCTTGAGTAGGAGACTCAGGGAGTGGAGTAGGGCAAGGAAGGTGTCCTTGTAGTCAATCCACTATAAATACTTGTGTCTTGGTTAAATCTTTCTAACTCTCATTCTTACTTACATTATATCTTTGCTTTACCAAACATCAATATCGTGTATACTTCACATAAAGATCATGTGGAAAACTAGAAGGGGGGTTGAATAGTTTACCGCTTTTTAAATTTAAGTTTTATGTATGTTTGTAAAACTTTAGATTCGACTTTTTGTGAATTCAACACTTGCACAATATGAACAATACAAATATGTAAAAGCAAATAAAAGATAAGAGTTAGAAAGATCAAACCACAACACAAGGATTTATAGTGGTTCGGTTACGAAGCTCCTCTTCGGCCTACTCCACTCCCCGAGCACCAAACTCGAGAGTTTTCTTCACTATGTCAACAAACTCCCTTATGGCGGAGAAAACCGTACACAACGTTGCTTATATCAATTTACGACACTAAGCTAAATGTCGAGTTCTAATCTTAGCTAGAACCAATCTATCACAACACAACTTCACGACTTGTTTACGACTTCACAACTTCACGACTTCTTCACAACTTCACAACTTCTTCACAACTTCACGACTTCTTTAAAACTTCACGACTTCTTCACAACTTCACTACTTCACTTCACCACACTACTTATATCACAACTACCTAACACTACTTGGTAGCATCCACACGATCTAACTAACTTTACAAAGATCACAAAGATCTAGCTCTACACACAACAACAAGAAATACAATTGATTTACAAATATGAGATATGACTGCAACCAAGATTGCTATGCATACTAACGTATAATACTTCTTCACTTTAAGATGGAAGTATTCTTCTCTGTTACTTGAGGAATATAGCCTTGGATCACTTGGAAACAAAGCTTTATGATTAAATGATCAAAGGATTTTAGAGAGAATAAGTGGGCTGTTTTGAGCAGAAAGAATGAGTGCAAAAGGTGAGAAAAATGTTGGAGACTAGTCCAGTATTTAAAGGACAAAAAAGAGGAGAGGGGTCTATGGTCGGCCCCCTTAAATAGGGTGCCGGCCCCCTTAAAATTAAAGGGGCCGCCCATGTAATTAAGGGGGTCGCCCCTTATTCAGACGCTCCTTTTTTGTCCTATTCAGGGGAGGTGTTTACTGGACCATTTCTAGCCGTTTTAGGTCTGAAAATTTGAAATTCAAAATGTTTATTTTGAATAAAACATTTCTTTTAAATGTAGAAAATGTTTTGTGATGTTTATAAAAAGTTTATAACATTTTATAAAAGTTTCCTTTGATCATAAAATGCATCAAGCATTTGTTTATTCATACCTTTAAGTGATGTAATTGTTGAAATGAGAATTTACTACTAAATACTTGTTTACGTTTAATTTTACGTTGAACGTTTTTATATTTTGTGATTATCAAAACGTAAAGATGTGAAAAAATATTATTAATGTTTTTAGGCATTATATTTTATCAACAATCTCCCCCTTTTTGATGATTACAAAATTTAAACTCATTAAATGTAAAATTATTTTTAAACAAGTATTTAGTGAGTTTTATGTCATTTCTCCCCCTTTTTGTAGAATCAAAAAGGCATCGTCGAGAATTGCTAGTAAAATTGACAGAACAAATGCTCCCCCTTAATGTGTGCTCCCCCTCGTTCGAGGGCACCAAGGAATCGAGCTATGGTTTCTTGGCTACAAAAACGAGTTAGAACAATACAAATGTTTCTAACATGTAGCAAGAAAAATATGACATACAACCAACAATGATCATTCATTAAAATTAAAGTAGTGTGTGAAACACACTTATGCATACATAAAGAAAATGACATGCTAACATACATGAAATTAAAAGTACAAAAGTACTATAACCAGTAAAGCTCCATAGGACTTGCATGCAAAATGGTAGAGGATCAATTATTTGAGAGACTAAACATAGAGCATGTTTAGTTTGGGGATGATGGTGGAGGTGGTGTGATGATGATTGGTGGTTGTGAGAGCATGTGTTCAATATATGAAAACATATAGTGAAGTTCATCGCTTAACTCGAAAATAAGGGTTCGGTTGTGGATACAATAAAGGCGTGAGTTACCATGTGCTTCAAGGAAATTCCAAGGGATAGGATGTGCAATGATAGGTGGTGAGGGTGATGGAGTATCAAATTGGACATCAAGTGGGGTGTTTAGGAAAGAGTGAGAGTGATTTCCATTTGATATCATTATCTTGAGTTGGAGTGGTGATGAACTCTTGGAGGATGAGTTTGATAGGTTTAAGTAGCCATTTTTGTGAGGGTGATGTTGATGATGTTGGTGATTTGGGTATGTAATCGATTAAAGATGAAGAAGTGTCTTTGGTTGATGGTGTTTTGCAAGGTGCATTAGGAGCACTAGGTGATTGAATTTGGAAAGTTTTGGAATGATGGAGTTTTTGTGTCTTCTTGGTTTAAATCCACAAATAATTGTCTATGTGGAATGATGTTTGATTTTTGTTCCTGAGACTTTGGAAAATGGAAGCTCTATTGGAGTGCCATGAATGTAATGGTTGTTGATGATATTGAATGAGATGGTAAATGTTATGCATTTGGAGGGAATTTATGGAAGAGATTGTTTTAAAAATGGAATGAATTTGGGATAAGTTTAGAATTCTCAAATGTGTCAAAGCATTCTGGGTAAAGATAGCTGAATACTAGTAAATAGAAGGAAAAAAGCAGTTGAAAAAATATTGTTTTTACCATGAAGGCTAAGGCGGTCCCCTTAAATAGGGGGCGGTCCCCTTAAAATTAAGGGGGCCGCCCACTGGTGGTTTTATTTTTCATGGAAAAATGAATTAGTATTTCTGTTTTGGTGGTTTATTTGCAGCAAGCCCTATTGAGTTTTATGAGCACCTTTAATCATATAGCATGTAATAAACACATCAGATCATGAAACCAAAGTAGCATAATTAGTTCATTAAACAAAACAACCAAGGTTTAAATCATCATAGCAAATAAGTATCTAAAGATAACTAATAACCAAGTCTTTCCGAATAAATCGGATAATCACCACACAAGATGTTTAGAACATGCACATAATCAAGTTAGCAATTGTCTTAAACCACATTTAGCTATCTAGCTAATTTCTCTCCTAAGACTTTACTTCTTCTTCTTGCTAAACACTCCTTTTAGAGCATTTCCAAATGATTTGAATCCTTCACGTATCTCCTCGTGCATTTGTTGCGTTTGGTTGAGCAAGGTGGTTTGTCGTGTAAAGAAAGTTTCATTGGTTTGTTTGGAAGAGGAAGGTATTTGGTAATTTTGATAGTTGGGTAAATCAAGAGAGTTAAGATAGGTGGTAGGAGATGGAGTACTTGCTCGAGAAGTTTCGACATCATCATCATCGTGTTGATGAGATGACGTGCCTTGATGATGAGAGGATGAGGAAGAGACGGAATGACGTGCCTTGCCACGATCACTTCGAGGTCGTCGAGTTTGTCTTAGGGCAAGAGGACACATGATTCGATCAACAATGTCATAGATGTCATTGTCAAGATGAGGATACGTTTCCATGACGTTTCGATAAAGAAGAGTTAAAAACATGCCATATGGAAGATTTGCGGTTGGAGTAGCTCTAGCACATTCAATTCTTTTGATAAAGAAATAAGCAAGATTGTATTGTTCTTCGGCAACAACACAATACAACATGTGAGCAAGACAAGCGGGGAGATGGTCTCGATGTCCTCCTAGTCCGAACACATTCTCTCGAATGAGTTCTTCCCATTGCTTCATGTCGGGGCTTAGTTCTTTGGTGAGGATTTGATTTGGATTGAGAGTAACGGTTTGACTTTTAATGGTACGGTCTACCACGACACGTTCCAATTCAAGAAGTCTACGAATGTCGTCGGGAGAAGGAAGATAGGTGCAATATGGTCCCTTGGTTTCTTGAGAATATTCAAGAGATGCCAGGTCCCACTCGTTTGTAAAAACGGCTTGACCATTGTATGAAATTTTGAGGATTTGACCGAATTGAGCGAGAGTAAGAGTTATGAATTCGTGTTGAATCATAAAAGAGATGACAAGATAGCCATAGTCATCGGTTTGTACCTTGACTTGACTATAGAAGTCTAGAATAAATCTTGGAACAATCGGTTCGTTGATTTGAAAGAGACAATTAAAGCGAATGTTAGTAAAAAGATGCTCGATGTTGTTGGATTTGTAGTAGGCTTGATCAACAACATGATCTTCGTGAATGTTGCGGTTTTCAATAGGTTTGTAGAATTGGGCAATAGTAGGGGAGATGCCGGGAATTTTGGATACTTTTGGGATGTAGGATTTAGTGAGAGATATATCGGTGGTAGTAGCTTTCGGCATTTTTGTCACCTAAACAAGTCAACAACAATGTCAAAAAAATGCAAAAATAAAAAGAGTATGTAAGAAAAATACTATATGTGGAACCAAAATTACTTCGACTCTAAAAAATAAAAACCTAAGAAGTAATTTTTATGTTCCTTAGTTTATTTTTAACTCAACTTTAAGTATTGACAAATGTATACATTAGATTGTATATTTCGTCAATTCATGTGAGTTTGTTTGCAATTGGCTTATCACTAGTAAAGTACTTATTTTGACTCAAAAATTCTTATTAATTCGTGATAAGCCAAACGCTCCCTTATGGGTAGAAATCTTGTCCAATATGTCAAAATATATATGAATTATATATTTTGATGACTCACACTAGTTTGTTATGTGTTTATATACGTGATAAAAATGTAGTGATGGCCATCTCGACTCTAAACAATCATCCTAGGAGATGAACCAAACACTCCTTTATTTTTATAAAATTTTACTCATTGATTTGAAAAATATATATATTGATGGTCATTTCGACTTAAAAAAAAAAAATTGTTCCTTATAAGAACACGAACCAAAACACTCCTTTATCTTTATAGAATTTTACTCATTGATTTAAAAGATGTATATATGTATGTTTGAATAATCAATACTTGATTATTTTTATCATGTTTAGGCATTTATCAACAATGTGTAAGTTTAAGAATGCCTATGTGCAAAAATTCGGCTATGTGTTCATGTGTATACATGTTTTGAAAGTTTTAACTCAATAAGTGTTTTGATTCAATCCTATCAAGGTTGTAGTGTTCTTATGACTATGGGAATCATTATAGTTATGGAAATCCTAGACCAAAATAAAAAGTATGAAAATAATGAAGAACACCCAATTTTGATTGTGAGCAAAATTGAATGAAATCAAATTTGTTGTGTGGTGTTAAAACCAACACTTTAAGAACAAACAACATTCCTCCCATCAAATAATGCATCATTGAGTAACCAATTTTCACAAATTATATCAGTATTTTCAATCACACTTCATTGTTTATCCTCAAAACCAAGAAAAACATAATCTAACCATTTTTCTTGTTTAGCAGTATTAAATGTTACTAACAGGATTAACAGTGAGACATAGAAATAACTAGCAGTACTAACTATAAGTAACAGTTTTGTCAAACAGTCTTAAATATAACTAGCAGTACTAATTATAACTAGCAGTATTAATTTGTTTAGCAGTATTTAATTCTGCCTCCATAGGCTCCTCCACCAAAAGTAACATAACCTCCATCAAAGTCTTTGAAATCTAAAAGATGGGCTATGTTTCCAGTCATGTGCCTTGAGCATCCACTATCAACAAAGCCTTTATCATTTAGTTGTGAAATGCTCTACACAAAAAAAACTTATGAAGTTAGTTTTCTTTGGGGACCCAAGCCATTACTGACTTGGATCTGCCTTGTGCATCAATGTAATTATATTTGTTGAAAACCAGTGATGCACCATTGGGTTTGATGGGTCTCCAAACCCAACATACTGAGGGCTTAACAGCATTAAATCCCCTTGCCCTGATAGTATTAACAGTTGATCTAAATAGCCTACCAGTATTAAACCTTTGATTAAAACACCTTTTTGTTAATGTTGTTCTCTTGTAAAAGGGCCTGTGAACAGTTGATTGTGCTTGATTTTGAAAATATGTCCTTGGTCTAGCACAATGAATTGTTGATTTGGGGTGAGCAGTATAAAAAGGCCTAACAGTATTAAAAGACCTAGCAGTACTAAAAGGTCTACCAGTGTTAACAGACCTAACAGTATTAACAGGCCTTGCAGTATTAAAAGATTTTAGGCCAGTCTTCATTAAAACTGCTCTTGGAGCCATATGTTTGTGTGCACTGGGATGAGAGGTTTTAGAATAGTAGTCATTATCCTTTTTGTTATAATTATTTCCACTTACTATTCTTTTCCTCTGTTGGTTAGGACAGCTGTATTGAATGTGATCAAAACTTCCACAGATAAAACATGCCTTGTTATTAAACACAAAGTTACATCCTAACTGATTGGATTTTTGACCATTCCAGTTCCTTTGGTTTCCCCTAGGTCTTTGTGACCTGTACATCTCTGCATACCTAACTGACCTTTTAACTGGTTTTTCAGGTTTAACAAACTCTTTCTTAGTAGCAGTAGGTATAACAGTTTTCTTTTCAACCTTAGGGTTAGGCTCATCATCATCCTCATCATCTGACACCCAATCTTCAATAATTGGAGCATCATTATTCTCTCTAACTTTCTTAGGTTCTACTTCCCTAACATGATTAGCAGGATAGAAAAACTTTTCTTTCCAATCTTTGTCTACCTTAAGTGAAGACTTAACAGAGCTAGTTTCAGTATCAGTTATTTGATGTTGTTCCAAAGAGTCATCAGTATTCTCCTTAGAATTATCTGACTCTTTATCACAACCAATGGTAGGCTTTAAACTAGAATCCCTAGGACCATACTCATTAACCTCAGGTTCTTTGAATTCTTCAAGACCTGAATAAGATAAGTCTAAAGGTGTTGGTCTATTAAGAATCAAAGGATGAGGTGAGGGGACAACATTATAACCAAAACCCTTTTTGCTCTTGTCATTTATCTCAAACCCCTCCTTTTCTTGTTTAACCTTTTCAAGTTCAGCCCTAAATAATCCCATCTGATACTCTTTGCTACCTACACTTCTTTTAAGTAAAGCAATTTCCTCAGAGAAAAGAACTTCATGTTCTATATATTTACAATTTGTCCGTTAATGTTGGTATACCTTTTGTTGTAAGCTGCTTTAAAACCAGTATCACTTAATTTAACAAGCAAATCATCATACTGTTTCTTTAGAGCTTCATAGTTTTTCAGAAAATTTTTTGAACAAGATTTATCATTTTTGTTACCATATCAGAATCTGAGAAGCATGAGAGCCATGTTTGCCTGAATTTTCTTCCGCATGCCATGTCACTCCAATCAATTCATGCACTATCATAGCACACAATGCCATTTCAGAAGCACTTCAATCTTTAAATCTTTTGTTGAAGCTACCTGGATTCCAATTTCTGTTGTCTTTACTTCTAGGTGTTATGCATTCTCTAGCAAAATGTCCCATTTTATGGCAGTTGAAACATTCTACCTTTGATTTATCATATCCAGCAGTATTGCTTCCATCAATCATGATTTTCCTTCCAGTTCTCTGATAGAACTTTCTTACCCTCATGCTTAGTAGTGCGATATTCCACTTTAAATCCATTTCTTCCAAATCATCATCATGAATTTGCTCAAGGTCTTCATGAACATTGAGAACCTTTGATTGAGTGGATAGAAAGGCATATACTGTGGCATCACTAAAGCTAGCAGTACTAATTTCAGTACTGGCAGTTTTAACCTTTGTAGTAGCAGTACTAACTTCAGAGGTTAACAGTATTAAGTCTTATTAGTACAGGCTGTGCACCCTGAAGTAGTTCCAAATGCCAAGTTTTTTATCATCATTGCTTGCACTAGCAGATTTCTTAACCTTCTGTTCAACAATTTTAAAATTGTTGTACAAATCATCCAAACCCATAGTATCAAAATCAGGTTTGCTCATCTAAACTACAACATGTGTATCCCATTCAGAAGGTAAGCTCCTTAAGAATTTTACATTTAGATCTTCTGGAGAAGTAACTACACCCAGATTGCCAAAACTACTAAACAACTTTTGAAGCCTGGTAAAGAAAGAATCAAATGATTTACTGAGCTTGAAGCACTAAAGTTTTCATACTGTTGTTTCAACAGAGCCTTCTGTGTCTTCTTTGTTGCTTCATTCCCTTCAAATCGAGCTTTAATTGCAGCAAACATTGATTGAGCATCAACATACTGGTCGAAGCAAAGTTAATGTCCATTGGGCAGTGCCATGAGCAGTAGACTTCTTGCCTTTACATCATTCTTTTTACACGTCTTTTCTTCAATTGTAGAAGGCACATTCATCTTTGTTGCTGTTGATGTACCAGTTTCTGGTGTTGTTACAGGAATAGGTACCCATGAATTCCCATTCTCTATGACCTCCCATAGAAGCAGTAATCCTGAATTCTTGAAATACGTTTCAATCCTGATCTCCCACATCTCATACTCCTCGAGTTTGAGCATGGGAAGCTTAGCCAAAGCATTGTTCTGAGTATTCTCCAACTCCATTACTTCTAGATCAAAGTTTCTCAAAGCACAGGCTCTGATACCACTTGTTGATCCCACGCCTGAATCGATTCTTTACCTTGTAAAGAGTATGTTACCTTGGATGAATCCAAAATAACAATGGTTGAGACTTTGTTTGTATATCAAAGTGTATGCGGAATCTACACTTCAATACTCTAGAAGTATTAATCAATGGAACAGTACCAAACAATGAACAATGAATAAAACACAAAATGCTTCAATATTATTAGAACAATAATACGAGTACTCTATCTTAGTACTAGGGTTACAAACCTTGAAGCTATATCTTCTTTCTCTAAGATGTATCTCTATCTCTTAAGCATATCTAAAACCTTAACGCAGGATCTCCTTTTATACAGACACCAACGGAATTCCTTACAAGATAACTACCGAACTTTTAGGATCAATTACAATTATAATCATATACAAATCTTCCTAAAATATAAAAGATATACATTCCATATTTATCTACTTGCATCCTTATCTCCAAGTCAGCAGCTTTGACCATCAGCAGTATTAACCTTTCTTCTAGCAGTATTAACTAACACATGGCAGTGACTGAAATGTACTGGCATTACTAACTCCATTAGTACTGTGAGTTATACCATAGGCAGTATTAAACTCTTGATGAAGATTTATTTCACCAACAGCAAAAATTGATTTACCACCTTGTTTAGCTAAGGCTTTGGTAAGTTTCTAATTTCCTTTTCTGTCTTAATTTCCTAGCTTAAATAGTGCTTAACTTTTGCTTATTTCTTGCTTATTAGTGATTATTTCTGTTTTTTTATGCTATTTGAATAAGTTTGATTATCTGTTTTTTATTAATATAGCTTAAATCATAGTTTGCTTAATTTTATCTCAAATCATTGAAAAATCAAAAATAAGTAGCTTAGTTAGTAGCTTATTAGTTCTCGGCTTATTTGCTCTTGATATTTTGCTTATCATGGTTGTCTTAAGCTATTAGTTATCTGGTATTTAGGATTTAAGCTCTAAATCTCTAATTCATAAGCTTAAATGGGTTTTAAAGATTTTAAAGGAGTGTTTGGCACAACAGTATTAACCACAAGTTAATACTGTTGTTGGCCATTTGGTCCTTTGTGTTTGCTTTAAAACTCTCATTTAGGTTTGTTTAAACTAGTATCATAAGTCAGAATAGGGTTAATTTAGTTTTCATGAGTTAAGTATTCATAGGTCATAATCTTCAAGTATCACATGACCCATTATTAGCTTAATTCATGTCGTAGTCTACTGTCATCACTTTCTTTTGCAATTTAGTATAGTGTTAAGATCAGGTAGAATTAGTCCGTTATAAGGTCAGCATACTAGGAATTGGATTTGTGTCTTGGTAACTGCAAATTGCATCAAATACTAACAAAAGAGAAAAATAGTTTTTTCATGTTTAAAAATCAGATGGTAAATCTTGTTGTTAGGATTGGATTTTGAGTTTACAGACAGGTCTAGGGTAATAGTTAATAAGTTTGAATTTGTTTCTTGAAGTTAAGATCATTTGATTATCTGTTTTGAGCTTTTAAAATAGCTTTTTGTCTTTTCAATTTTAAAACCAACAGTACTAAGTGATCTTAGTATAACCTGTTTTCAAACAACTTTTTCAATAAGCTCTAGTTTTCAAAAATAGTTTTAAAAAGCTTTTTCAAGTAGTCTTTAAGTTAGATTTTTAGAAAAACCAAGTTTCATTTCATGAAAAGCTCATTTGGTTGCTTAATATTAAGCTCAAAGCCTGTATGGCCTGTTTGGTTTTAAGATTTCTATAAGTGCTTAATTTGAATTTCTAGCCTATGGCTTTTTTCTTTGTGCTTATTCTAGATTCATTTAACTTCTTAGGTTAGTATTAGCTTATTAGTAGCTTAATTTGTCATAAACTAGCTTTATTGTGGTCTTTTAGATTATTAGTTTAAGAAAAATTCCAAAAAAATGAGTTAAGTGTTTATGTCATGTTTTCAGCTGTTTAATAGCTTATTTAAGGCTTTTCATAAAAAGTTTCTTTTATTAAGAGTGCTTATTTTTAGCTTTTTTACAACTTTGTTTTTATAAGTTTTCAAAAAAAAGGAGGGAAGGTGGAAATCGGGGGTGAGCAAGACTCGAACCCCCGACCTCAACACCCTCAACCCCTTTTATAACACACACCACACACCTCCACTACCAACGCGCCCTGTGGACTTTTTCATTATAACTTCGCAAAATCTATTTCTTACACAGAAAACATTTTTACTTTTAAGCTTTATAAGCTTTTTAGCTTATTTCCCCCGTAGCTTATTCATTAAGCTGTGACCAAAATCTTATTTTCCTAGAATTATCATATCTTTTAGGACATTTGGAATTTTTCTATTTATTCATTATCGTTTGGTATTTTTTAAACATTTATATTTTAGTTTAAAACTTTAAAAAATCATAAAAACAAATAGAAAAACAATCAAAAATATAAATCTTTTTTAGAAAATTTTCTTTTATCGTAAAGTTTCTAGGAAAATTAGTTTTGCCTTTGTAGGGTTTAATTTGCAAAATTTTATTTTTTAAAGAACGGGATTCGTTCCCGTTCTCATTTTTCGTGTTTTAAAGCTCATTTCAACTCCGTTTTTGTTCTAGTTTTCTTTAAACTTGCTTTTTAGTCAATAGAGTCCATTAAAAGAAAATTTTTATTTAGGTTTTATTTTTAGAAATTTAGGGTTTTGACCACCGATTAGGGGTTCCGTTTTTCGCTTAGTAAAGTTTGATTTCCCGTTACTTGTTTTCGTGTTTAATTGTTATCATTTGCTTATTTTTAATTGTAAAAGTAGATAATCAAATCAATCTTTGTTTCCAATTCAAATCATTGTCCGAACAACAAACGTGGTTTCAATTTCACAAATCGTTGGGGAATAACGACCCGGGAATCATACTTCCCGGTTAATATACGTATTATATTATATATATTTGAAGATTTTCCTTTTTACCTTTGTCCTCAAGGGTAATTTGATAATTTTCCATCATATTATATATTATTATAATTACGTGTGTTGGATTCTACGAATCAATTTTTGGCGCCGCTGCCGGGGATTTGTGATTAAGATTCTCTCGTTTGAAGTTTGTTGATCGTGATTTGAAGACCCTTTCGTTTTTGAAAGTTTTGTTTTTGTTAAAAAATCAAAAAATATATATATATAAAATATAAAAAGTAAAAAATATTTTTCTTTTCTTTTAGTATAATTATCATATAAAAATAAAAAAATCAAAAATATAAAAATTATCCATAATAAAAAAATAAAATAAACAAAGTTGGTAAAAGAACACCAACAAATAATACCTTCAATTGAGGTATTATCCATTAGTAAGTTCCCAACTGCGAAATCAAGAATTTAAAACTTACATTTTGTGTCATTTACGAATAACTCCTCACATTTGGTTAGTTGCTACTTTCTCAAAATCTCATGGACATATTTATCTTGACTGATAAAAATGCCTTTCTTTTTCTGTTGGACCTGTAAACCCAAAAAGAAGGTAAGTTCTCCCATAGAACTCATTTGAAACTTTTCCTTTATAAGCTTCTCAAACTCATCACATAACTCCTTCTTTGTAGATCTCCAAAGATAATGTCCAGCCCTCATATAGTTGAACAATGCAAGAATATGTCCCCTTTTGTCTCTTGATGAATAATGTTTGGTCAATCTTTCCTCTTTGAAAACATTGCACAAAAGATAATTGGCCAAAGTGTCATACCAAGCTCTGGTGCTTGATGCATCCTAAAATAATGCTTACTACCTTGTAGACTTTATCAGGATGGTCAGGATCTTCAAAACCTGGAGGTTGACATACATAAACCTCCTCTTCAATATGACCATACAGGAAGGCACTTTTTACATCCATTTGGTAGACCATAAATCCCATATAGGAAGCATAAGCTAGGAACATTCTTATTGCCTCAATTCTAGCCACAGGTGCAAAGACTTCATCATAGTCTATGCCCTCTTCTTGAGTATGTCCTTGAGCAACAAGTCTTGCTTTGTTTTTGATGACAATCCCCCTTTCATCTTTCTTGTTTCTATATACCCACTTTGTACCAATTGCTCTATAACCTTTAGGTAAATCCACAAGAATCCAGACCTTTTACAGTTTGAACTGTAGGAGTTCCTCCTGCATTGCTTCTACCCATGCTGGATCACTAAGAGCTTTAGAAACTCTTTTTGGTTCTTCCTGAGAGAGGAAACAAGCAAAAAGACATGTATGAAGATCCTGATGAGTCTTCCCTTCATATATAGCACTAAGAAATCCTTGTTCAGAGTAAGAAGTTGTCATTCTTCTTGTTTGAACAGATGACTGCACATCACCAATCACATGTTCAATTGGGTGATCTTTGTGAATTCTTGTGTGAGGAGTGGTAGGTACTGCATAAGATTGTGGAATGTTCCCCAATTCAACTTCTTGGTCCTCCACTTGTGTGTCTTCAGATGCATGACTAGGTCCTACCAAGTCTTTAGGGGTAGCAGTATTAACTTCAGGGACAACAGTACTAACTTCTCTACTACCAGTATTAATTTTTGGTCTGGCAGTATTAACTTGTTGAACAGCAGTACCATTATCCTTAAGACTGCTATCATCATGAGACTTTTTTGTAGCATCATTCTCATCATGTAACCCATCTTTATCTTGTATTTGAGCATCAGCAACAGATCTTGGTGCAGCATCACCAAAATATGAAGCATCCTTCCAAATTGGCATTACAATGCAATCTTGATTATCTTGATCTTGTTGAGAAGATGTACTAGACTCAGAAACTCCTTGTATACCTGCAAAGTCATTAGAAAATGTTCCTGCAACCACTGGTACATAATTCATTAATTGGGTTAGAGAATCAATATCAAACAGCCACTTTGGACCATTTCCTTCTATCATAGGCTTATTCTCTAAGAACCCAATATGCAAGTTTTCCTGAACTTTTCTGGTTCTAGTGTTGTATACCCTAAAAGCTTTGCTACTTAAGGAATATCCAACAAAGAAACCTTCATCACTCTTTCCATCAAACTTGCCCAAATTATCTAAGGTATTGAGAATAGTAACATGACATCCAAATGGTTTCATGAAGCCTATTGTAACATCCGATAATTTTCAAAATTTTGAATGACGATTTTACCCTTTGACTTTTGGTCTTTTATTGTCACATAAAAGCGATTACCGCGTAACTGGTAATATTTCAGAACATATTTTAAATAATAAATCATATTTATTATTACATTTTTCATGTGCAAGTTATTTTTAACTTATTTGACTTGAAAACGAAAAAGATATATATTAATTCATAGTTGATTTATCAAAAACGAACCACTAAAGCACGTTTTTATTATTCGGACACTAAAGCAATTTGATGTAAAACGATATTTCAGACAACTTTTTAGTTTTGACCGAGACCCGAAAACAGTCAGAAAGTGACTGAAATGCCCTCGTAAGATTTAGAAATGAGAAAATAATTAAATTATATTTAATTGACACTTTTTATTAAATAAAAATATTTAATAAATTAGTCATCATTTTATTCGGAAACGTTTTTTGATAACGCGAATATACGGGTTAAAATTTTATTTCTATTTTTACTTTCGAACGAGACGTAACTGGTTCACCAAATAAATAACGAACATTTTTATAAATGTTATAAAAATATTTATGAAATATTATCAAATAAATACTCGTTTTTATCGGAAAAGTGATTTGGAAAACAATGGCGCGAGTTTCGTGACTCGAATCAACCGTTAACTAGTTCAAACGGGTCCCGAACTGATAATTATCGAAACTATATTAAAAATTTACACAATTGACCCTGGACTATTAGAGACTTGTCACATTTCTTATAACTTTTAATATATAAACAAAACTTATATATTTTTATTTCATAACAACACATACACACTCTCATTACTCTCTCTCTCTCTCTCTCTCTCTCACTCTCTCTCATTTATCCGGCCAGTCGCCGGCCACCGCCCCACCGCTGGTCACTGCCGTCGGCCACCACGCCGTCGTCGCCGGAAAACTTTTCAGGCGGACTTTTCTGGCTGATTCAAAAAATACTCCTTGTGAACCGATCTATCCGGTCCGCTATCTCACTCGCCGTCACGCGCCACCCCATCACCATCTTTGAGCCACCGACGCCTCCATCTCCCACTACCACTTTACTACATCACCATCATCATCATAGATCCAGCACGAGACCACCGTGGCTGCCAACATCTACACGACCCTGTCACCATCGACACCACCACCCTAGCTACCATCGTCCCCATCACGACAGCGACCCACAAAGGGTGTTTTTTTTCGTGGGTTTACATAGTACGAGGGTGCGTTTGATTTTAACAGGCCCACACGGGTGCTGTTGGTTTTAAATCAACACCACCAACGGGTGCGTTCGGTGGTATAATAGCAGCAGGGGTGTTCGTTTGGTTTTCTGAGTCACCCACCAGGGTGCGTTTACTGGTTCGTACCACCCAAAAGGGTGCATTGGTTTTTTTGTCTCCAAAAAGGGTGCGTCAGGTTTGGTTTTGCACCGGCAAGGGGTGCGGGTTGGGTTCGGGTCACCCTACGAGGGTGCGTGTGGTTTGTTAACAGCAGCTAGGAGTGTTTTTTTGTTATTAACAAGATCAGGGTGCGTTTGGTTCGGTTATAAAAACCACGCAGCGGGTGCGTTGGTTTGAGTTTGACACCACAAGGGTGCGTTCGGTGAGGTGGCAGCCACCACCGTAGGGTGCTTGTGGGTGGCGGCCACCAGCATTAGGGTGCATTGGGTGTTGTAGCAGCAGAAGGGGCTGTGTAAAGGGGTGTTGGTTTGGCTGTGTAAACCATTAAAGGGTGCGTTTGGTTTTTAGAACGCCACCATAGGGTGCGTTTTGGCTGTTACAGCGGACTAGGGGTGTTTGATTCGGGGTTTTGACTCGATAATGGTGCGTTTGGTTTAGTAGCAGCCGTAGGGTGCGTTTGGATTTGGGTTTACCAAAATTAGGGTGCGTTTGGCTTAACAGCCACGCACAAGGGTGCGTTTGGTTTGTGTGTGTCACGGAAATGGGTGCGTTTGGATCTGTTTTACAGCCCAGGGTGCGTTTGGTTATTGTGACAGAAATAGGGGTGTTGGTTTATGGTTATTAACACCAAATAGGGTGTGTTTGGTTTAAGAGAGGGACACAAAGGGCGCGTTTGGTTTAGAGAGGACAACAAAAAGGGCGTTTGGTTTAGCGAAACAACAAGGGTTTGTTTGATTTATACCTTGACGAATAATCATAACACGAGATATATAAATTATAAACCGGATATACAATGGTGGTTAAATGGTTAAACGAATATGATATTTAATATTTTGATTAGTTTAGATATAATAACAATATATATATATATATATATATTATATCTAAAACACGCGGGCATTTGAAATATTGAAACACGCGAATATTTTGCAATATATATCGATTAAGGGAAAACGTTAGATTTTATAAATATGGAAAACGTAGAGTTTTGCGAAAATGGAAAACGTTATATAAACAGGAAAGTCATGATGAAATTTTATATAAATTTCCATAATTATTAATGGTTCACTAAAACTGCTATCCTTTTTAGAAACCGACAAAAGGACTATGTTATATTTTAAAGATATATCAAAATATAACAGCAACATAACTTGACGACGAACGAAAACTATACTTTTACATTGAGACAACTGTTTTAGACACGATCCGTCAAAGAAACAAAATATAATTTATATAATGTTATTTTATATTTTATAAGGGTTATTTTTCATATGTAATATATAAAGAATATATAGTACACGCTTTGCGTATATTTTCAATCTATTTATTTAACCAACCACCAAACTATTAGAACTTGGAAATCTAAATCTTTATCAACGTGACGCGTTGAGGTGACTATCCATCAGGAAACCCAAATACATCATCCTAGGCTAGTGGGACTTAGCCGTTAAGTTAAGCTGCAACTTCTTGATCGAGCCGGTTCGTCTTCCGTTCGTATTGTGCATATTAGATGCCTATCTGTCAATCATTCTACATCATCGAGGTAAGTTCATAACATTGCTTTTCAATCTTTTGAATGTTTATAAACCCGTGAGGGGGATACATGCTTGTCTACAAACTCTTATACTTACTCGGTTATCTTAAAACAACGTGATTGTTTTTAAAGGATATTATGAGTTTATAGCCCCATGTTTTACTGGTTTTACATATATTTTTGGGGTGAGAACATGCTTGTTTACAAATGCATTTACATGGTTGATTACCTGGTTGGTTTACATACTCATTTATATATCTCGCGAGGAGATACAATACTTGGTCTAATTTTTGAACGTAAACACATACTATACTTTTATGATTATGGATTAGCTTAAGTTGCATGAACTGTTAATTACTTGGAGGGTAAGCGCGAATGTTATAAATTAGATCTATTTGGGATTGACAATCCTCGTTCGGGTGACTAGCTATCACTGGGAACGAACATTATACCATGTCGAATTACGATTAGATTGACGTCTGCGGGGCCAACAATCACATACACATATTATTGTCAGAAATGCCC
The DNA here is from genome assembly GCA_026074375.1 of Tanacetum coccineum. Taxonomy (NCBI): domain Eukaryota; kingdom Viridiplantae; phylum Streptophyta; class Magnoliopsida; order Asterales; family Asteraceae; genus Tanacetum; species Tanacetum coccineum. The sequence continues at coordinate 25,736 of BQNB010035320.1, read as the reverse complement.
AGGTGTCCTTGGAGGGGATACCTATGAAGGGTACATATTATTTTCATTAATGCCCGGGTGTTCTTGGAGGGAACACCCATTCATAATAAAATATAGAAGCTATAGTTTGTTAATCAGGCGTGTTCATTAGAATTCTCTGTTCTAATTGTATATCGTATCTTATTATAAAAGATAGATTCATGCTAATAGCCTTCATGATATATTTACAAAGTTTCTACCATAGTTGTATAGGATTTACCTTGCATAACTAAACCTTATACAAGCTAAGGAATTCAAGATCTATTTAAGTGGGATCAACAAGACACGTAGTCAATAGCAACTAGAATGTATTCGAACTTATGAGATTTAAGGAATGGTCCCATGAAATCGATTCCCTATATGTCGAATATTTCACTGACTTGGATGCTGTTTTGAGGCATCTCATCTCTTCGTGAAAGGCTACCAGAACGTTGGCAGGCATCATAGTTTTTAACTAGAGTATGAGCCTCTTTGAAGATTGTTGGCCAATAGAAACCGGCATCAAAAACTTTCTTTGTTGTGGTGGAAGGACCATATTGTCCCCAGTTGGGGCATGATGACATTCGTCGAGAATCTTTCGAGTTTCGGCCCCGTAAACACATCTTCGAATCATGCCATCGGGGCACATTTTAAGAGAAAGAGGGTTTTCCTCCCAGAACAAATACTTAAACTTTCAAAAACGCAACTTGCAACGCTGACATAAGTTAAACCCTTTTCTGAGATTTTCCAACTAGATAATTGGGCAAAACTAGCAACCATGGGATTTTTATCTTCATCAGCTGAGAGACGTTCATTAGAGTTTTTGTCATGGGAAATTATCATCGACTATTGTCATCCCTTCAACTCCTCTAGATGTGGGTTTTCAAGTCGTGACAAATGGTCTGCCGCTACATTTTCTGCTCCTTCTTGTTTCTTGATTCTCAATATCAAACTCTTTAGATAGTAGTAAAATCCAACACGGATAAGACGCGCTCATTTAGCATCTTGCTTAGCAAATAGATATTTCAACGCAAGTGGAATCTGTGAAAACGACAGTTTTTTGAAGAACAATATATTATCAAAATTATCAAAAGAGAATACTACGAGCCATTAGCTCTTCTTCTCAGTGGAACTGTCGTAACTTTGTCTTGAGCATTTTCAGAGTTTTGATAGCAAAATGAATATGACGGAAATGTTTTCCTTCTCGTTGTCCGAGCAACCGCTCATACCAGCAAAATGACTTCTGACGTCAGCCTCATAATTTCAACGGTCACGACCAATCTGGTGAAAAGCATAATATCGGTTTTGCAATACGTAAAATTTATCTTTGAGCAATTCGAATGCCTCACATAATCTTTGTCAGACACGTTGAAAACTTGCGTCTTTCTCGAGGAGTCTGTCATGGGATAGAGATGGTTGAGGATTAAAAGTCTTCTTGATGTTGTTTTTGAAATTAATATTGCTCATATTTGTGTCTTAATGCTTGCTTCCAGAATGTGGAATTAGAGCTGCGCTCAATGAACTTCAAAGAAAATATGCAAGTGTTTACTACTGCTATACAAAATTACAACTGCTTGGTGAATATTAATACTAAAATCAAGGTTAAGACTGCTCAAAGATAAGTTCAATGCTACTGAGGTTAATAAGGTCTCTACAGTAATGCGTTTGTTGTTAGTACTGCTTTATGGATATGTATTAAGTATTTTTATATATGAAAGATTATGTATATCTAGGAAAGTATTGTCAAGCTGACTAGGACTCCTTGTGTAAAAAAAGAGGTCCTAGGAAAATATAGTTTTATCGTAATCTTTTTTCGATGCGTTTTGACATAATATAACTAAACGTCTAATTCATAACTTCAAGGTCTTTGTAACCAAATACTTGAGAGTAATTCGTATCTAATTATCATTAATAACTATTATATAGCTTATAGTTGAATTGATGTTTCTTCACTGAATTACAGTTTTATTAATAATTCTCTTCCTTACATCTTAAAGATTTGATGCCGCATAATCTTTAATACCTTCAAAACACAGTTTCTACTATAGTTATGTATAGATTTAAATCTAATATAACTAAACCTTAAACAAGCTTAAGGAATTCGATCTATTGAAGTGGAATCAATAAATGGTATTAGAGCTTGTTGAGAAGTTGTGAATAAGAAGAACATGTTCTTGCTAAAAGATATGGATCAAGATTCTGCACACATGGTGGCTGCATCTAAAGTTCCCATGCTCAAACCTGGTGAGTATGAGACATTGGAGGATGAGAAATTGAACAATATATCTAATATGATGAGACAAAAACATTGTGGGAAGTTCTATAGAGATGGTGCAACCTTGAGCCACAAACACAAATTATACGAAGAGCTGACAGAGATGCCTATTACAACTGCTGAAGAAAAGGCTCAGAGAAGATTAGAGGTGAAAGCTAGAATACATAAGGACTTCATAAAAGGCTCAAATACATATTTCAATACTTCCGCTACTCTGATGACAAACGTCTTTCTCGAAGTGACGAAGTATTATAGTTAATGAATCTCAAGAAAGAAGTAGCATTAAAGTTTTTCAAGACATCCATTCAAGAAAGGTATGAGCATGTTGGTTCAAAAATTACAAATCCACAAGATGGCAAAGTTTCAAGATGGCGAAGAGATTGTGCTTGGTTGATGATCTCAAGATGCTCAAGATCACAATGTCAAATACAAGTTCAAGGAACAAGCTCAATCCAGAAATCAATGATCACTACAACATACTCACAGGAGAATGTCAAAAGGACGAGCTAAAGACTAAAGACAAAGCATTGTATGCTAGGCTTAAAGTTTTGTAAAATGGAGTGACCTCCCTTAGGGGGAGATTGTTGGAAACACAAAAAGTGTCGGTCACTTCCAAGTTGTAATAGGTCTTAGCTCGTAGATTGTGTCATGTTAAGTATAGAAGCTAATCCGGCCTAAGGCCCATAGGAAGCCCATCATAGCCCATGGGTCGGCCATCATGTAACTATATAAGCCCTCTCCTAGCCTTGGAGAGGGGTTGGTTGTTTCATTTCTTCCATATTTTCCACATAGTAATAACATCATCCATTCTATCACTTTCTCTATCTAAACATCACAACCCACATCTCTCTCTTGTTCTTGGTTTAGATCATAAGATAACATGTTTCTTCACTTACTGTTAATGGCAATGAGACTATTGGTTTTGATAAGTCCAAAGTGGAGTGCTACAACTCCCACAAAAGGGGACATTTTGCTACGAAGTGCTGAGCTCTAAGAAATCAAGACAATAAGAATAAGGAAAGCTTAAGAAGGAGTGTGCATGTGGAAACATCTACTTCTATAGCTTTGGTATCATGTGATAGTCTTGGTGGATATGACTAGAGTGATCAGGCAGAAGAAGGGCCTAATTATGCACTCATGGCTTTCTCATCTTCAAGTCCTGACTCAGAGGTATTCTATTTGTTCAAAATCTTGTTTGGAAACTATTAAACTTCCTAAATCTCAAAATGATCAACTATTAAAAGATTTAAAGAAATCTGAGTTAATGGTTCTATGTTATAAGACAAGTTTAGAGTCAGTGGAAGAAAAACTTGAAGTTTATAAAGCAAATAAGTCTATATATTTACAAGATATTAAGGGCTTAAAATTTGAAATTCATATAGGAGAAATGACTATTAGAGAGCTTAGGAAGAAGCTTGAAATAGTTCAAAAAGAAAAAGATGGAATTCAACTTAATGTATATAAATTTGAACATGCATCAAAAAGTTTAAACAAGCTCATAGAGTGTCAGATGATTGACAATTGCAAGACAGGTTTAGGCTATGAAAACTATAATGCAGTTCCACCTCCCTACACAGGAAATTTCATGCCTCCAACACCTGACTTGTCTTTTACTGGTTTAGATGAGTTTGTTAATAAGCCTGTAGTTGAGAACTATAAAGCTATGTCTAGTGAAGAAGAGCCTAAGGTAGTTAGGAAGTATGATGACGCCCAAGTATTAAAAATAGGTGTCAAATGATGAGGAAGAGGATGTGTCTTAGCCTAAAACTGAAAAGAAAACAATTAGGCCTAGTATTGTTAAGAATGAGTTTGTGAAATCTAAACAACAAGAAAAACTGTTAAACAAGTTGAGCAACATAGGCAAAATACTCACAGTCCAAGAGGCAATCAACGAAATTGGAACAATGTGATGTCTCAAAAACTAGGAAGAAATTTTGAGATGTTTAATAAGGCCTGTTATGTGTGTGGAAGCTTTGATCATTTGCAGGTTGATTGCAATTACCATCAAAAATAGTTTCAAAATCAAAGGATGGTAAAACCTGTTTGGAATAATGCTCAAAGGGTGAATCATCAAAACTTTGCCAAAAAGACTCACCCCTGTGCTATAAGAGCACTATAAAGCATGTCTAGTGAAAATGGATGAGCCTACGGTAGTTAGGAAGTATGAATAGGACGGGACAACGTGCGATGATACAGATGAGCCGCTGGATACCACTCACCAAGTATTCAAAATATGAGGTCAAAATGAGAGGAAGAGGGTATGTGTTCCTTTATAGGGTGTCTTAGAGGAATATGATAAGTGTCTTTAAAGAGAAAAAAGAGAATTAAAGCCTAAAAACAACTGAAAGGAAGAAAACAAATAGGGGTAGCCTAGTATTTGTTAAGAATTAAAAGTTTGGTGAAAACTAACACCAAGATAAAAAACAGTTAACCAAGTTGAGGGGCAGAATAACATTAGGAGGCAAAATACTCACAATCCAAGAGGCAAACAAAACAATTGGAACAAATGTGATGTCTCAAAAACTAGGAAGAAAATATTGGAGAGATTTTTAGAAAAGCCTCTTTTTATGTGTGTTGTGGAAAGCTTTGATGCATTGATGCAGGTAGAATTGCAATTAATTACCATCAAAAATAGTTTCAAAAAATTCAAAAGGATTGTGGTAAAAACCGTGTTTAGGACTAATGCTCAAAGGGTGAATCATCAAAACATTGGCCAAAAAGAAGATCTCAACCCCGTCCATTCACACCCTCATCAACTCACCATTCACACCCTGTGCTAAAGAAAAAATTGTTCCAAGAGCAGTATTAATGAAATCATGGGTTTAGTAATTATATTAATCCTACTACTCCCTCCTAGCAAATCAAATATTTCAAAAACTATTCAGTGATTGGTTAATATTAATACTTCATACTACTGTGAGTGTGCTTCTATAACATGCTTTTCAAGTACAAACGCAAACGTAATGACTAGATTTGCTAATATGGATGGCTCCAAACAATAAAAGCGTTTCATGCTTTAATAAAATTGCTGCTTACCCTGGTACAAAAAAACAACATGAATGATGCTTATTCGGTAACCATCTCCCCAAAGTAAATCCACATTCCTCGTCTCTTTACTCACAAAACTTTCCGTAAACCATTCTATCCAGCAATAGAAATAAATAAACTCTACACATCAGCCTAATCGTAAAATATAACCCAATCACCACGAAACATAAAACCACAATTTTTCCACAATCACCCCCATTTCACCTTCATAACTGTTAAAGTAGGCCCATTCAACGCTTGAGGAAGAGGGTCTAAGTTGGTATAACTTCCGAATGAACACATTCATCGCCGTCGACACACATTCACAATATTAACATTTTTACCATATTTAATTTCAAAATAGATCCAACACCACAGTATGCATCAGAATTTCAAATATTGTTGTAATTCATTCCCATCATATCTACCTAGCATCTATTCAACAATTATCACACCATAACACATGCACATTCAAAATACAGACCACAACTGTGTTAAGAGGAAAAGGTGTAGTAAGATTAAGTTGTGGAGATAAGAGGAGGAAAGGACGAAGAGTAGGGTGAATTGGCAGGCGCGTGTTAAAAATTATCCGGCTTTGTCGCGTCTAGTAGCCGATGTAAGCTCCGAGCAATGGTGGCATTAACTGATTAGTCGTGCCGAAGGCTTGCTCCCTACAATTCATTTTCCAGCACCCCCCATTAAGGACCAAGGCCTATCAAACCCCACACAACCCAACAAACCAAACCCCACCCACCCCCCACCCTCAAAAACCCCAACACCTCACATCCCAATCCCACCCCCACCACTACCCTAGCCAAGGGTACCGATCCTACTACCCTTCCACTGAACTTAAATTCACCACCAAACAATCCCCCCCACCCAATGCCATGCCGACCCCAACTCTCCTCCTTCATAACACCATCCAGTAAGAAACCTAGAAGAATCAATTCACTTATATCCGATTCACTTGCCCACAACAGCAAAACCCATTTTAATAGTATAGAATTAATCACCCAAGCACTCGCCCCTAACTCCACGAATACCCCTACCCCCTTCTATAAACACACCTTATTACCATTGCTTCCTTCTGACCGCAAGAAGGTTGTAAAGGCCCCCACCGCCAAACCCTTATTAGACCATGGAATTCTAAATACACCCCATAGTGAACAACAGTATACCGTTAAACTACTATAAATATGCTAAAGAAATTAGCTGGACGCAGATGAACAAGCTGATAGGTTGGGACTGCCGCAACAATACCGACATCAACGGTAATCTCTTAAATCAAGCAATCTATGCAAACTATAACGTGTCTCAAAGCTCAGACAAAGCTGATTAAACTTGGAAATTCTACGAAACCGTATGTGAGTTAGTTTATGAGCTATTGTGATGAAAAGCTTTTACAAGAAGATGTCATCAAAATTATATAAGAAAGTTATATCACCTAGAGGAACACATAAGGGCTGTTGTGTTGAGGAATAAAGCGAAATGGATAAAATATGCCTTGATGATCTCTACAACAACCTCAAGGTGTATAAACCAGAAGTTAAAGGGATGTCTAGCTCAAGTTCAAGCATACAGAACATGGCTTTTGTGTCCTCTTCAAATAACAACACTAGTAGCACTAATGGAGCAGTTAATACCGCTCAAGCAGTTAATACTGCTCATGGAGTTCCTACTGCTAGCACTCAAGTTAACGATGCTTACTCTACAAATATTAATAACTTGAGTGATGTTGTTATTTGTTCATTCTTTGCTAGTCAACCAAATAGTCCTCGACTTGTACATAAGGACTTGCAACAAATCCATCCAAATGACATGGAAGAGATGGATTTGAGATGGAAAATGGCCTTGTTGACTATGAGGGCAAGAAGGTTTTTGAAGAATATAGGAAGGAAGCTTACTGTTAATGGCAATGAGACTATTGGTTTTAATAAGTCCAAAGTAAAGTGCTACAACTGCTACAAAAGAGGACATTTTGACATGGTGTGCTAAGCTCTAAGAAATCAAGACAACAAGAATAAGGAAAGGTCAAGAAGGAGTGTGCCTGTGGAAACATCTACTTCTATAGCTTTGGTGTCATGTGATGTGTAGGATCCCGATTAACACTTCACTTCATATATCGTACACGAATCAGAACTAGAAAAGAGAAGAGAGGTGAGTTGTTTTGTAGAGAGAGAAAGAAGAGAGAGAGATGAGAGAAAATAGGAAAGTAGAATTATTTAAAATGAAACAACAAACTTTTCCAAAGAGGAAAAGTTACTTATATACCCCGACTCATTAAGTGACGTTCATGATATTTGACTAGGACCTGGGCTCAGGTTTTGCTTGGGATTAAACCCGAAACATATACAATATTAGTTTAACTTTCGAGCCCGATTCCTGATACTTTCCTATTACAACGTTAACTAATTGATTGACCGAGACTTAAATACATAATGAACGAACTTCATGTTTGACTCAATATTTTGAGGCTAACAATCTCCCCCGAAGTGAGTTCATTGATGACACTCCTTCATGAGATAAATGGGATTAGTTTTGTCGTTTAAGCTCATGTGGTCTTGGTTTTTCTCTTTGTTCTTTGTTGTTGGCTTGTTCCTTCATGCTTTGTGATCTTGACTTTGAGCCTTTGACATTGTCTTTAATGTCTATGCCATCTTGCGATCTTGTATCTTTTACCAACATTCTCATATTATGCCTAATCTTGAAAGCTTCAAATCAGAGTTTGTTAGGATTAAGAAAAAGACTCGGTCACCCTATGCTTTCTTATATTTAGCATAGCTCATAGTTTTATTAGTAATAGTATGATTTATGGTGTGGGCCGGGTCTTTACCCACTGTAAGCCCACACCATAGCCCGTTTTATGGGGCATTTTTATAAGAACTATTTAAACCCTCTCCATACATGGAAGGGGTGTTGGTAAAATCATTTGACACACACTTCTAAGTGTGTTTTTCTCTAGTTTTCTCTCCATCCATCTCTCTCTCTCTAACTTTCTCTCTTTAAAGATGATTACTTTCATCTTTGAGCTACCTAGACGACCAGATCTGAATTTCTTTGATTCTAACAATTGGTATCAAGAGCCATGGTTACACTCTTGGGTCGGTTTTACTTTGTTTATGGTCCGGTTGGTCTCGTGTCCCAAATCTGTCATTTTTATCATTGTTTGGTGTTACTGTTCATGTTACTGTTCCGGTTACTATTCACAATACTGTTCATTACTGTTCATCGTATTTTATTTTTATTTTTTTCTTCTTCTTTTCATGTTTTTTTAACAGTTTCTTATTGTTGTTGTTACAAGTTCTTTTAGATCTGTTTGTTTTTGTGCTTTAAAGATAACTTCTGGGTTTATTATTTCTTGGTTGCGGTTTGAACAAAAAGGAAAACCCAGATTCGGAATTTAAGGGAAAAGTACAAAAATTCTGCAGGTTGCGTTTTGCCTCTAAAAGCTGTGTTTTGGGTGTTGCGTTTTGACAGGTTGGCTGCGTTTTGACATTGCGTTTTGCCAAGATTAAGACCCTTTTTGCAAGAATATAGAAAAGAAATGCTGCCAAAAATTTGTATATGTTGCGTTTTGTATCAAAACGCAAGACAGCTTGCGTTTTGTTTATGGTGACATGCCTGGTTGCGTTTTGCCACCCAAGACTCAAACCGAGTCAACTCGGTATTTACCGAGTTGACCCAATCAACTCAAAGAGTGCAAGCCAACAGCAATGAAGAGACAAATTCGAACCTATACTTTAAACCCACAACAACATCAACTTACATCAACAGCAGCCAACATAACTTACAACCAAATCCTCATTCCTACAAACCAACAAATCTAATCTAATCCCTTCGTCACTTATATCATCTCATAATATCATCTCCTTTAAACAACTTCAACATGACTCGAATGAAATTAAAGATTTACAAGATCTCAGATCACATGTTTCGTGTTTATCATTTAATTTCATGACCTTTAAAGATCAATCATACAAACCAGGAACATCATCATCGATCGTTGTAGGTTATACAACCTTTTCAATTTACGAAAATAAAGAAAGATTCATAACAATTAATGTTATAATCCTCTTTGTTTCGTTTGAATGACACACAAACATGAACGATAAAACCTACCTGAGACCTTATAATCAAGATCTTGAAGCATTTACGAATAAGATAATGGGTTTGTACAAATGATGTTGGGGTTTAGGATAAATGGTCCTACACGAATCTGTCTTTATGATTCATGTTTTTGTATCATTTGATTTAGGTATTGAATAATTTAATTCGTGTTTGTGTCGATATAAGAGAGATTTGTTTAAAGTATTGATGGGCTTTGTGGTCTATTCGTTCTGTGTTGAGGAGACATAAGGGAAATGGATCTGATATAACTTTTAGGAGAGAAGTGGATGGGGGCGGTTGTGTATTATGATTAGGGTTAGGGTATGTGAGAAATATTAGGGATTCAGAGTACTTATATCCTAAGTTCCTAAATCATATAGCAGATAGGAATGTGGGCCATGATTTGCCATTACCTATTTTGGGCTTGGATCATGTAATAGAGATTTTTTTGGCAAACCGGGTTTGTCAACTAAACTGGGCCGAGACAAAATGTAATTAAGTCATTAAACGAGAAAACGTAGAAGAATATAAGGATATGGGCTGGATTATTCATAGCACTTAAATGTGATTGGGCCATGGATACTCTCAAAATTTGCTTGCAAAACGTTAAGATGCAAAATGCAATGAGTATATCCGAAAGTCTTTTGCGTAATTGGACAATTTAATAAAACCAACTTTCATTATAAATCTGGTCATTTTTGAGCTAATTTTATAACATAATATATGGTTAATGGTTCATGGTTATATTTGAGGCGTTGAAGTGACAAGTCACAATGTGACGAGATCGGGATCATTTTTTTAAGAATCATTGGAACTTAAATTTTAATGGCTAGATTTGGTATTAATTTTTCTAAGTGGCTACGAAGTCGATCGGGTATCACTTATTTGAGTTTGAAGTTCAATTTCATGAAGGCGTGTTCTTATTTTATCTTGAAGTCGAGGTTGGTTGGATGCATGACTTTCAATGATAACTTGCTCGTGCTTAAGATTTAAAGTTGAAGACTTGGTTTATCTAGTTTCCAGATGTCGGGGTGGATGGTTGAAGACCTGAATAACTATCACTTAAAGGAGTTACGTTGTAGTACTCAGTGTCACACGCATAAGACATTATGGATAATCGCAAGAGGTGATGAAAGGCTCATACTTTGGTGGGGTATAGAGTACTTAGAGATTTGCTTGGAGCACAAATTCTCTACACCGTTCTTCCAACATTAGTGCAAGCTTAAGTCATAAGAACGGGAAATTCTACTTCAATTTCAAGTTTGGTATATCGGGTTTACTCCATCAGTGGTCACTTCAAATAGCCAACATAAAGGGTGGTAAATATAGTCAGAGAGAGTTAATGAGTAGATATTTTATCAGCAGTTGATTCTTACAGGATTCATTTGGGTTAATTTTATTCTTCTCACAAGATTTCAAGTATATGTGCGTACAATGTGTTGCTGGTTTTGAGGTATCAAAACCATCAAGGGGAAAGGAGACATACGTCTGAATGCTCAACGGGTACACGTGACGAACTTCATACCTTATCCTTGTTTAAGGTCATTCCGGGAAGACAAAAGTCATAACCGCAGAGAAAATGTGTGTTGCAACTCGTGGCTTTTGGTGTATTATTCCAACTACGTGGGGGAAGAGATGTCAGAAATAGTTTCTATGATGATAAAAGTGACACACAATTGTATGATGATTCCTCCAGTTAGTCAGTATCTTACCAAAAGAATGGTGTTCATCTAGGACGTACTTGGTTTTTATGGTACTGTTTTGGTATTGTCATTTCGACCACATCCGGAACTTAGTTGTTTTTATGGTACTGTTTTGGTGTTGTCATTTCGACTACATTCGGTACTAAGCTTTTATGGTACTATCTTGGTGTTATCATCTCGACTACATAGAGGGAGAAATTGCGTACACTCGGGACTTAATTGACTTTGGTGTAGCAATTCATGTCTGCACTTTCCTAAAGGGAGAAATGTATTCATCAAGGACGCACAACAAGTTCACTTGATCGGGCTTTATAGAATATGCCGGAGGTTAGTCCGCAGAGATGATTAGTGCTTCAACTTGTTATTTTGATGCTATAGTTTCGACTTCATTAATAGGATAGAGTGTGAACTTCGGGTGCTTGGGCTTCAAATAATGAGACTGGTGGCATCTCTTCAGCTACATGGGGGAAGAGTTTTTCTTGATACTTTTGGTATGCATTACTTTAGCTTTCAGTGGGAAGAAAATTGAGAAGAATTATTTAAGCGTGAGAAGATTCGTTGCTGATCCATTTGAATATACTCCTGAACTGATAATCAATATGCTTATTCTTAAAAGGAGCAACAATATTTGATGTGGTGTGCTACTTATTCCGTTGTGCACTTAATTATTCTAAGCTTGAAAGAAAGCTGTGAAACTGCTCAAGAGATGATTGATCGTTTGGGGGGAAGCTATGAAAGTTTTTAAATAAAGAATAAGTGGCATGAATTAGGAGGAAGCTAATTCAGAAGCTTCTCCTTAACCAGAAGTGTATGGGTTACTCAGTTCGTGCCTAGCATGATATTTCTCCTACAAGGTACTACAAAGATGATTCTTAGTGGAGTGCAGACTTGAAGTCAAATGAAAAGCAGATTCTAGAAAACTTCGACATGACCAGAAGTGCAGGAAAATGAAGTTTTTCAAGACTTGCAACTTATTCAGAAACTTCGAGATGACCAGAAGTGTATGAAGAAAGTTGTGCCTTCAAGTTGATCAAAGGCCACTGAAGACATCATCAGCATTGGAAGCTCCGTGAAAGTGCTTGGTCTTAATCAGTATGTACTTGTTAGAGGGGAAGATATCAAAGCTTCAAGATGAGGATGCTCAAAATAAGTGGATTATTCAGGTGCTTCGAAGCTTGGTGGTGGAGCTTAAGAGTGATGACTACAGACTTCTACAACGAATCTGAATGACATCGTTATTTCGGTATTAGGTCCACAAGATTTTCCATTCTTCATAAACCAAGAAAAGAAAATCAAAATATAATACCTATAAAAACCATAAAAATAGCAAATTGAAAATACAAAAAATTTTTCAATACATTGTCTTCTGAAATCGATACATTACGGATCTAGAAATGTCATTCAATAATGACACGGGTCTTTAAATGAAGTTCGAGCAGAAGTTCAAACAGTTTTTCAAAACATGTCTAAATGGCTTGTAGTTATTTCAGACTGCAACCCGCTTTTCAAAATGAGGAAAGCTCGTCGCCAAAAAGACGGTTGTTCCTAACAACGGGTGATTAAGTTCTCCCGGGCATGGATTACTTTATATCCATGCAACTCTGATTTAATGTACGCTTCAGTGCATTATTTCTTGATAAAGAAGAGAAGTCTTCTTTTTAACCAAATAATTTTTCTTCTATGATTCTTCAAAAATTATTTGTGTTAACCATGGTGGAAAAGGTGTTGTCTTTCAAAACTTAATCAGTCATCTAAGTTTCATCAGAAAAAGATTTTAAAGAATTTTCTATCACTCAAACAATGTCTACAGCTCTTTAAATAGAAAACGGGACATTATTTGAGGGGAGAAAGGTGATATATTCTTTCAATACGATCTTTTGAATAATCCAGGAGTAACAAAACGGTTTTGACACTAACTATCATGATTAATAAGGGGAGTTAAATTATTTTTAACTCATTTAGACTTTAGATGTTATGTGACTTGACCTTTAGGACTTAGAGGAAAATATGGAAATTAGGTACTTACTTGTTTAAGTGCATTCAGAAAGGTTTAGATTGACAGTGTATTAAGTTTTTTAACCGAACACTTTTTTCTCACAGTTATTGATTTCATAATCAAGTTGGGTTAATCATTTAAAGTGTTCGAATCAAATACAGAATCAATTTTTGACACTCAAAAGATTTTCAAGAAATACGACCACTCGAATAAATACAATAGATCTTTAATTAGAAATACGGGACTTTGTCTCTCGAGGGGAGAACTTGTTTTGATTATCTTCAAAAGGTCCGGTAATTATATGGGAAAAGTTTTAACTAAAACGGGACAATAATTGAGGGGAGTTTTAACTCCAGGGCTTATTGGTCATAAGTTGTTACTTTTAAGCCTTAAATATAATTTCAAGATTAGGACTTAGGCTTTATAACTATACTCGATCAATATTGCCAAACACTCATAGTTTTTAAAATGCTGGTTGTGTTTGGTAATAAATATGTAGTTTTAGAAGCCTTGAAGTGAAGATATGTTCTGATTTCGATTAGTTTATTTCCCCTATAAGTTAATTCACTAGCTTATTTTTGAAGGAGTAAAGAATTTATTGTCAAAGAGGTACAATAGGTTTGATAAGTATGATGATACCTTTGATAGTCATTATCCTGAGACGAAATGTTTAATCCAAGACTTAGTTGAACTTAGGTATTTCTTTCGGCTAGTTGAGGGATAATTGTGACATCGTGGACTTAGTATCCTTGGGTGTTTCAATTTATATCATCACTTATCAGGGTCTTAATTGACTTTGATGTTATGGTTTCGAATTATTTGTGTACTTCGAATATTTGTTGTGTCTTCCATCTGGAGAGTATCGAGACGAACTACAGATTGCTAACATGGACAAACTGACTATGCCACTTTAAGTTTGAATATTTCAGGTCCTGTCTCATACATAATTTGTACATCAAAAAGTGTTGGGTAAATCAATGTTATGTGTCAGTTTAATGAATTTTTCATGAGTTTCTCGTTAAACTCCAAATAATTTATAAACTCATCATAACTGACACTAACAGAGTCCCTCGTTAATTAAGGGGGAGCATTTATAGGTTCTAATATCGGCTTGTATTTAATCAAACCACATTTTCTCCTAAATTTTCTAAATATTTAAATCAATAGGGATCCAATCTTAAAGGGTTTGAAATTTTTGATCAAGGGAGAGAATGTGATTTAACTATTAAATTGATAAAGTGTGTTTATTAAGACTTCAAGCAGGTACTCCTCCTCCATGTGCCAAACATTTCGAGTATGACGAAGTTGAGGGGTGGCAGTTTCATAAATCAAAACAATTATGATAAATAGTTTGATATCTATTCACAAGTACTGATTGATTTTCAAATGTTTTATGGCGAAGTGAACTGTACAAAAGACCGACCGTGTAATTACTTTTGAGTTTAAGTAGGTAAGGTTAGGTACTCCGTTCCTAGGATCCGCCAGAGCCGGAGGGATTACAGGGACATCCATGTTAGTGTAGAAGTCCTTAGGTATGATTACACAATAAAAAAAAAGGGGGGTGTTATGTGAGAATAAGGGAATAGTGCGGACTGAGATGAGCTAGTTTCTGGATAAACCAACAGGTATAGTAATGACGTCTGGTAAGAATGAGGGGTTGAAGAATGAAAAAAGAAATGTTAAGATAAGGGTGAAAAGAAAGCAGCCTCCTTAAACATTAGGCAGGAAAACCAGGTCACTACATATGCTGTCAGAATACATGTTGATTGTGACATATAAAAGATAAGTATCAAGGCCCAGTGATAGCTGCACAACCCTCCCTATCCACTCAAGGGAAAATCCCTCAAGGATTCTTGTTTTCATTGTCTCATGGAGTTCAATACATTGTTATGTCTATTCACTCGAGTTTGATGATATTGAAAAGGTGGCAGTCTGCTCAGCCGATTACTAAATACAAATGCACTATTGCGTCTAGAGCATGAGATCATTAATATAGTAGCGACATAATACCAAAATAGCTTGTTCATCCACTATTGATAACATGAAAGATCTTAAGAGTCTACGCATTATCCTCGTGGTATTGCCAGAACATCCGAGTGATACGAAAGTACTCACAATGAATATGGGAAATATTCCTTCTAGAGCCAACATCAAATAAGCTCTGGTAGGTGGAAATGTGAGATCTTTGAGGATCAAGTAGTGACAACGGGAACGAAACGAAGGTGCGGTCTTTATGAATCACATTGTTCAAGGCAGTGAATTGAGAATGTTTTGGAAAAACCTTTCGATTGTCTCACAACAGATTTTCTAGCCATCGATGTGAAACATTTTCAAAACAAATGTGTTTCTAATGAAAATTGATCTTTAGATTATAAAATCTTCGATTGGTGTCACAAACTCTTTCCAGAGTGACTCGTGGGAATGATTTTTCAATCAATTTCTCATTAATCAGTGGTTTTATCCTGTTCACTCATTTTGTGCTTTGTTACTTTGAGACGCTTGGTTAGAGGAATGGATAGCTGGGGTGGCAGCTGCGGAAACATGTCAAGGAGATTCTTTGGAATTTTACTGATCAAGGCGTATATATATGACAAACGGGGAACGTGGTTCTTGAAAACCTTATTCAACGAAGTGAAAAAGACACTTCGTGTGTTTATTACTTAACATATACTTGCAGGAATCCGACGGTAGAGTGTGGACAAAGAATGTCAATTCAAACAACACTATGCTCAAGTTATATTCTAATCAAAGAATCATGATAGCTGATAGATTACAACACAGCTTGCTACTCTAATGCTTGCTATCATGATCTAGAAAAGTATGAGCATGCTGGTCCGAAGGTCACAACATCACAAGGAGGCAGATAACTTCACAACAAGATGATTAAGAGATTTACTTGGCTGATGATACAAAGAAAGTCAAGACACACACGTAAAGGAACCAAGTTAAGGACATACAAGATGTAAATGAAGTAATGAATAAAGAAAAAGTATACGGAGTAAAGTCGCTGATCAATCATAGAATGTAAAATTCAAATTGTATTTTTGGCGGTGACCTCTTAGGGGGAGATTGTTAGGATAGAAAAGGAATCGGGCTTATGCTTTCTATATTTAGCATAACTATAGTTTTAATTAGTAATCGTATAATTTATGGTTGGGCCGGGTCTTTACCCACTGGTAAAGCCACACATAGCACGTTTTTTTGGGGCATTTTGTAAGAATATTTAAATCTCTCCACACATGGGTGGGGTTGATGAAATATTTTGAATACACTTCTAAGGTGTTTTCTCTACTTTTCTCTTAATCATCTCTCTTTGTACTTTCTCTTTCTAACGGATGATTACTTCCATCTTTGAGTACCTAGACACGGATAGATTTCTTTGATTCTAACAGGTAGAGAAAACAAGTGATTTAGAGGTAAAAGGACCTTGTTTGATGTCTTGTATTATTTGAAGTGTACATTTAGCTTTAGAAAGTTGTAACTGAATTAGGGGGGAAATATATTCAAATGTTATGCTATGATACTTGTACACATGCTTTAAATGCTTGTACATTCGTTTTATATGTATACATTACATATAATTAGGGTTTAGATATAAAAAAGCGTTTAACGTTTAAGGCTTGTTTTTGATATAGTTTTGAAAAGTACGTTAATAGATAGGTATGGTAAATGATATTAGATATTTATTGACATTTAGGATGTTTACATGATGTAAACATAGATAGAGATGGCATTGATAGAGGTTGAGTGAGCTTGTTTACTTTAGAGATGCAAGTTACGTTGCATAATGAGATAAAGCAAAAATTTGCCTGTAAAAAGGTGGTATATATATATAATAGATGGATATTACATTGCATCTAATTTGTTAGATGGATATTTACATTGATGAAAATTGCGGGTTGTTATACTCGGAGGGTTGTACTAGGGGTATCCTGCACTAAGAATGAGTGCATGGCAAGGGTGTGGGATAGTTATATGATCGGTGTGACCATAATAACAATTACAGGTTTAAAACATGGGTTAATCCTAGTGCCTCTTATCTAGCAAATCCTAATACTTACTATGCGGTCTCGGGATGCATCACAAAAACAAGTTCTAGAATTTAATATACTACCGGTACACTCATATAATTTAATACCAATACCAATGCTCCAGAAAAGGTGACAAAGACCATACGTACACATCCGTAACGACGGAATAGACACATATGACTGCATTTGAACCTTAACTCGAGAAAGCTAAAGGTACAAATTATCTTGGGTATCAATAATGGATACCCAAATTCCTAAAGATCTAAAGGCGAACCTCACATTTTTGGGTGGAATTTTGAGGGTTTTTTGTGATAGTCATACACATTTCTATCCATGAGACGCTATTAATACTTGGTTTTCGCCGGTATGTGTCATAAAAAAATTTAAATTTTGGTCAAAATTACCTTTTTATGCCATGTTTTGATATATTACCCATCATTTTAAGGAACAAGCAAATGGAAAATAAAGGAATAGTTTTTAAGGCTTATTTCCCCCTACACTTAAGTTGAACATTGTCCCCAATGTTCTATATAAGTACTCGTAAAAACGAATAAAGGGAAAAAAAAACAAGTAGAAGAAACTAGTACTCCCCTGGTTTGCTCAATAATAGAAAAGAAACATGCGATAACTAGTTAAATCGTCCTCCAAGAATCGTCTAATGAAACTTCCTAAGAACTTCTAAGCTTGATCTCATCAAATATAACCTGTAATCAAAGACAAAGACAACTACACCAAGCATAAAAATCAGCGAGATAGATATAAATACAATAAGAGTTTAGGGTTTTAACTCTATGAAAGCAGTAAAGATAGGATGAAGGCGATGATATAATCATAGGTTTTCTGCAGGTTTACAACTAAATTACAAATTTTAAATATTACACATTCTATTTTTTAGAAATACTTGAAAAAATTAGAATTTTACATTGCTGGAGACGCGACACCGTCTGGTGTTACTCCTGACGCCGTCTCCAGGCACTGTGAAAAATTCTTCTTCGTTTTTAATGAGAAATTCCGTGCACGCAATTTTATTAGTTAAATCTAAAGAAAGCACTGCATAAAAACCTGGAATTAATCGTTACAATCATATAACTCGAAACTAACGCGAATTAATCTAAACAATTTATTTTAAATGTTTGAATTAGTTCTAAAAACTGGATATTTTCCCCTACACTTATTTTGTTGCAAAATACCTTTGATTGCAAATAAGATGAAGTTATAAACAAACATAGCATTATTACAAAATTCATTCAAACGTAATAAAACAAACAATAAAGAATTAAAACACAAGACACTCCTAATATGCGAGAAAAATAAACATTGGGTTGCCTTCCAAGAAGCGCTTTTCTTTATTTATGAGTCTTGTAGCTAGACTCAAAGTCACAAGTTAAGTATCATAGAAGTGGTCCAAGTTGATGATCTCCCTTGGACTTTCTCTTTCGAAGAGCTTTCTAGTGATGGGGATCGATTATAAGGTTTTGGTAAACTCTTCTCCATCCGGGTCAATTATCCTAATTTTGGCATGCCATGCCCCATCTCCATCTTTGGGTGGTTTGTCCCAATTGATTGGATTCTCGATTAAGTCTTCTGACTCCCGCATGTTTCTCTTAAGGTTTATTGGCAAAGCCCCTAGGAATTCTACCATTCACCTAAACACTAGGATGTCCTTGAAGGGATTAATTTTAGCGTCTCTAGCAATTTCCCATTATTCGGATAAATGACAATCTAAGAAGACCCTTCAAACATAATAAGGGGTTTGTGCACCTATTCTATCTGAGCTAGGTCATGGTTTTTATGATTCCCTTTTTTCAAGCGTAGTCCAATAGGGTGCTTCCTCTTCACCTAAATCGACTCCTTTTACTCTGAATACCGACATAGTGATCCCTTCTCCTACCGCTATTTTGGCTTTTCTACAGTCTATTACTGCATTAGCAGTTGCTAGGAATCCTTCTCCTACTAGTAAAGGGGTTTCGGGGTCTTTCTTCATATCGATCACGTAGAAATCGTTGAACAGTTTCAGTTTTCCTATGTGGACTTCTACGTCTTTAACAATCCCAACGGGGTAAGATTTAGTTCCGTCAGCCAACCCAAAGATATGGTCAGTTTCTTCCAATAGTCCGATGTTAAGCTTCTTGAAGAGGTATAGAGGGATTATGTTTACACACGATCCTAAATCAGCCAAGGTGTCGAAAGGCTTTGAGTCTCCTAATCTACAGGGTAGAGTGAATAGCCCAGGGTCCTCTATCTTTGCAGATACTTCTCCTTGGACAAATGCTGGCCCGTTTTTTCCCAGTTCTAAATTCTACACATATTTATCCAACATTATGTTATAGATTAGAGTGTGAGCTAGGACTTCAAAAACCGGTAGGTTAAGATGCAAGTCCTAAAATTCATATTCAAGAGTTGGTTCGGGTTCTTTTGGTTGTTGCGTTTCACTCCCCATCCCGGGTTGCAGCTGGCTTGTTTGGGAAATGTTTGCCTCCTTGGAACATGTTTTGATAGCATTGATTGAAGTGGAGGGGTGTGATGAGCATTGGAGATCTACTGTTGGGTAAGAATGAGCAGACAAAACTAGATAGGTACTCAGTTTTAGGTTCTTAACCGTGTCGTTGGGTAGTGATCCTGCTATTCGATCGGTGATGGCCGTCAACACTGTGTCGATTTTGTTGGTCATCTCGCTCGTTTTTATTTGAAATCGGCTTTAAACTTGGATAATCTAGCGTCTTGAGATGCCATGAAGTTGGACACCAATCCTTCTAGATTTGATGGGTTGTTAAAGTTTTGAGGATTGTTATTGAAAGAACAGTTCGGGATTGAACTGTTGGGTTGGAACCGATTAGGTGGGTTTGAAAATTTATTTTAGGAATTTTGGGGTTGTCTCCACCTAAGGTTTGGGTGACTTTTCCATGACGGATTGTAGGTGTCACCAAAATTGTTTTCCTTGGGCTTATAAGTGTACCACTTACCTCCCGCTTCGTCGGTACGCGAGGATGCATATTCAACAAAGGCTTGTTTGGGATCTTCCATGCAATACTGAGTGTCGCGGGGACCACTGTAGATCTCACATAAGGTAGTGATTTTTTTAACTTGAGTAGGTTGCATCGGATCAAGATGAGCTTCCATTAAGCGTTGGACTTGATTTCCGAGCTCGATAAGGCGGCAGTCGGATGTACTCGGGACATCTTGAGGCAAAGAGATTGCCTTGACCGGCTTAGCGAAATCCCTTGGGTTGTTCCAACTTTCGTTGTTATAGAAGGCGAGGTCCTCTAATAATGCCCAGTATTCTTTGGTATTTCGTCACGAAGCTTGCCACCAGCCGATTGGTCAATGGTTTGTCTTGTGACGGGAGTGACATGGTCATAAAAGATTTGGACTTGGATCTAAAGATCGATGCCATAATGAGGGACTTTTGTAGTAAGTCCTTGAAACGAGTCCATGCTTCAGATAGAGATTATCCATGATGTTGTTGGAACATCAGGATATCGTTGCGGAGTTTTGCAGTCCTTCACGGTGGAAATAATTAAGCAAAGGAAACGAGTAGTAAGATCCTCCCATATGGTGATGGATCCTGTTGGAAGATGTTCAACCCAGTTGCTAACTTGATCGCGAAGGGAAAATTGAAATAAACGCATGCGCGTTCTTTCCCTGTTTTCACCGTCAAGGTCAAGTGAGCCCACAAGTTTTAAGAAATCCTTGAGGTGTTAGTTTGGATCCTCGGACCAAAGTTCGTGGAATGAGCATCCATTTTGCACCAACCGGATGGTGTCGGATCGAAGAGGTGCCACATTGTTCCCTATGGGGAGCTCAATGGTGTTCCTGTAACCCTCGTGGCTAGGTTTGGAGTAATCTCCAAGGGTGCGAATAGGGTTCTCGTCTCCTATGGTGGTTGACGAGAATGGATTACGAAACAAATAACACAAAGAAAAGATAGAATACGAGAAAGCTAATATACGGAAATTAAATTCTCACTTGAAAGGATTCAAGTGAGTAGAACTAAGTTAAACTATGATC
>BQNB010035319.1:0-19807 GCA_026074375.1 Tanacetum coccineum | reverse complement strand
ATTCTAGCATTTTAGTCAATTAAGATTTAAAAAATTCAAAAAGATTATTTTATGATTTAATTTTGATAATTTAGGGTTTTTTAGGTCACGTTTTAGGATTCCCGGTTTGCGTTTTTAGTAAAATTTATTTTTCTCTTAATTGTTTTTAAGTGTTTGCATTAATTTTCCCGTAGCTTTAGAAATCCAATCATAATCTTGTTCCATTCAAGCATCGATCATCAAAACGACTCTCGACTTTCAATTGCATTCCCCGTTGGGGATAACGACCCGAGAATCATACTCCCAGTTTATTACATTGAGAGATTTTTGATTCTTATCCTTATATTATATATATTTATAAGTATATTTTATATTTATTTATATATATATTTAAAAAAAGGTTGATCAAGATCAATCAGTTATACATACTCTTTATATGTATATAAAGTAACGAAGAACAAGGAATAGAAATGGTAAAAAAATTGTTTTTTCTTGGGTCTCATAAGGGTACCTTTAAGTGCTCTAGGTGTCATAACACCTACAACACTAAAAAGTGTTGTCACCTCAGCGCCACCTCAACATTTTTACTTTCAACACCAACACATCAAAATACCACCTCACTCATAACACCAATAACAACACCCTTTTGGTACCCGCATTTTTTAATTTCTTTTCCATTTAATTAAACAAACTAATAATTCATTCATAATTATATAACTAAAATACGACTAATCGTCGTGAAAATTATATTTTTTGCTTGATTTGGTCTTTCTGTACGTTGATCCAATACGCATCGTTCTCCGATAAATCCTTGATGCTAATCGCGAGAAGTGTATAAGTTGTGTTTTATTGTGTGTGAGTGTAAAAATTATATGGGCAAAAGGAGGTATTTATATTGATTTGTGTAGTTTAAAAAAACCAAACTAGATGTTGAGTTTTTTTTATAAATAATTTAAAACTTGCGTTTCAACGGACGTTGAGCTACCAACGCCGTTGAAACACGTTGCCCACCGGTTTGATAACGCTGACAATGCCGGTGCCAACTAGGCATAACGTTGAGCTTGGCATTACCATCCCTAAAGTTCTAACAACCCATGAGGAGAGAAAATAACTGATAAACCTTTGTCAAAACGTGAATATTGTTATGTCTGTATGTTCATTCAGATTTGTCATTTCCAAAACTTAATAAATAATAGTGATAAATTGAAAAAACTAAATTACCAAACTGAACTAAAACATATCTAGTTTATCACCCGAAGCTTTTGGTCTAGTGGTATGTGAGTTCCTCACCAACCTAGAGGTTGTGGGTTCAAGCCTCGCTGGAGGCATATGTGAGACTTGTTGTGAGATGGGTGGTATAGGTTGTGAAAAAAAAAATCTCATTCTAAAAAAATGTTAAAAAAATACCTAGTTTACCAATATAGACCTAATATTATCATATTACCAAAATGAACCTGACACGGCGCATATTAAGTTTTACGAGCCTAAACAATGCACCATGATTTGTCTATACTTAAATAAATCATAAATATTACTTCATTGAATCATAAATGTGGCGCATATTAAGTATTATGCACCTCAAATGCGCCACGTTTTTTCTTTACTTACATAAATCATATTTTTTTATATTTTAACACATACGGCGCATTCAGCTTCCATAATACACCTCAAATGCATCAAGTTTTGTCTTTTTGTCGTGAAAATGCTCCTAAAATGCGCTTTATTTTTGTGTTCTAAACTAAGATCGTTGATTAAGAATTTCTCTTTCATTCAAAGAAGCGCACATTTATGTTCATTTTCGTAAATAAGAAATTCACCGTCTATTTTTTAAAATTGTACTGAGAACTGTCTGTGGAAACTAGAAGGGGGGGAGGTTGAATAGTTTACCCGTTAATTATCGTTTTAAAACTTTGCTTATAAAAATGTTAGATTCGAGTTTATGTGATATCAACCAACAACATGGACAAACAATATATCTAACTACAAGCAACATAATCACAATATAAATAGCAACTACAAGACATAAAATGAAAGTTAAGAGATAAGAGAAAGAACAATCAAACCACAACACTGAGAATTATAATGGTTCGACTACGAAACTCTTCTTAGCCCTACTCCACTCCCCGAGTATCCGACTCGAGATTTCATTATGTCAACAAGCTCCCTTTAGGCGAAGAAAACCGTTACACGTCGCTTATACCAATTTTTGACACTAAGCTAAATGTCGAGTCCTAATCTTTGCTAGAACTAATCTACCACTTCACAAGAGTATTTTAAGGCCTAAAATACTAACCGACACACAATCAACACTTTCGGATTTATACACTATCTGGATCTACACAGCTACACAAGAATGAAAATATAGAGATGAAATCTAGAAGAAGATATGAGAGAATCACTAATCTACAACACTTTATTTCTTGGTGAATATGAGTGTTCTTCTTTTGCACTTGAGGGAAGAAAAAAGAAGGGAAGATTTGATCACTTAAAACAAGATTAAGCTAGTTAATGATCAAAGGTCTTAGAGAGATGTAGAAGAATTTAAAGAGAAATAAGATTGAAACTGTGTGCAAAAGGTTTGAAATCTGCTAAAGAATAGTGCATTATTTATAGGCAAGAGAGAGAGAGCAACGTCTCCTGGGGGCGGTCCCACGGTCCCAGATATATTTGGGGGTCGTTCCACTTATAAGGGGGCCGTCCCTAGTTAGACGCTCATCTTTTTGTCTTTTAGTGAGGAAATGTTTATCTAGTCCAGATTTTTCTGTTTTTGAGGGAAAAACCGGTTTTTGAATTTATATATATAAATAAAACATATCTTTAATTAATAAAAATATTTTGTACTATATTTTTATTTTTATAAAAAGGTTTTATTACATTTGTAAAAATGTAATGTTTAAGACAAAAAGATTATCTTTGATCACTAATCATGTTTAATGATTTGTTTATACATACCTTAAGTGATTTGCGTCAAAATGAAAATTTACGACTAATAACGTGTATACGTTTATTATTATCGTAGAATGTTTTACCATTTTGTCATCTTCAAAATGTAGAGAGGTCGAAAAATATAAATAATATTTTTAGACATTATTTGTATTAACAATCTCTCATTTTTTAATGATGACAAAATATAATCTCATTTTATACAAAAATAATGTTTACAAGTTATTAATGAGTTTTAGTCTATTTCTCCCCCTTTTTGTCGAATCAAAAAGGTTAGCCGTCGAGTAGAGAAGAGAAAGAAATCGACGATGCTAATGCTCCCCCTTGATGTATACTCCCCCTCGTTTGGGGCACCAAGGGGTCGAGCTATGGTGAGTTGCTACAAAAACGAGTTAGAAAGAAAAGTGAAATATATATTTCTAACTTGTAGCAATATCACGACGATGCTAAGTGCGTAGTACCTTTAATGTATCGGAAGATACGCTTAACCGCTTTAAGATGAGAGGTTTTGGGATCCTCTTGGAAGCGTGCTGATGTGTGCTTAAACACACATCCTTAATTCCCCGGAAAACACTATTAATCAGACTAATAACCATAAAATATGATAAAATATACTGCAAATATGTGTGTTTTGTGTTATTATGTCTTACATGTACTAAGGATTGAAAACGAAGCAAAAATAGAAATTTTGGGGTTCGATTCGATCAAGTTTTCTTATTATTCGAGATCAAGACGAAGTCATAAAAATTCCCCGAGCATTCCATTGGAAAGAGCACAAGATTATGAGTCTGACGGTGCCTTCATCTCTTATTGGGACGGCCCAACTCCATTTATATTAGGACCGACCCATACTTATTAAAAGCCCTTGTTTAATAACTAAACATAACTCATCCCAACTACAAGTGAGACTCATCCCAGCAATTGTGATGCAAGATCCTAACCCACAATCAAAGGAATATTTGGGCCTGCTATTGCAATATGAAGCTCGACCCAATTGGATTTTGAGTTGTTAATGTTGAATATTGATGTTAGCTGTGCATTTGATGGAGAGTGAAATGCACACGCCTAAATTAATTCCAAATGGCGCGTGGCCTAGTCCACTCTCGCGCACTATCCATCTTTTGGCTAATCCTTTGTCAACATGTGGCAATTGTGTATTATCAATTCATATCTGTAATAAAAAAGGAGAGGTTCTAGAAATATGAATGTGTTCATTAAACGCAAGTAGGTGGCCACGTGGCGAATTTCTAATGGTGGATCTAAATGATTATTCGCTGGCATTTCGACGTGTACGAGGATGAGCCAATGATTGGCTCGAATTTGTTATGCATTTTTGGAAAATTGACATATCTACCCCCAGCTTTGGCTATATATTGAAACACAACAGCCTCATTTTCATTCATTGGGATTGAGTTTTAGTTTTAGTTACTAAATTTTTTAGCTTATTGTAATTTTTTTAGCTTATTGTAGTTTTTAAGTTCAGCTTATTGTAATTGGATCTTAGCTTATTAATGAAGATGATTAAGATTTGTGGTAATATTACCTAGTGCTTATTGTCTCTTGGCTTAATCCTCTCTTATCTTTTTTAGCTAATTTCTATAATAAGCCTTTTTCTTCTAGCTTAATCCATGAACTGAATAAGCTCTCCATAGCTTATTCGTTTAGATTTAGGCTTAGATAATCGAATAAGCTTAGGCTTATTTCATTTCTTTTCTATTATATTTTCTTTGTAATTTTTCGAATAAGCTTTTAGCTTATTCGAATTGCGTATTGATGTGTTTTGGTTCGATTCGAAAGCATTAAGGAAGGCTCGGAGTACTTATTTCCTCCGCTTAATTTTGAGCTTCCTGTAATTTCGAGAGCTTATTTTGTAGTTTACAAATTTCGGTTAGATTATTTCCGTATTGTTTCGGCTTATTTCTTTCTCTTCTACTTTTGGCTTATTGTTTTCCTTAGCTTATTTTTTGTTCAAATAAGCTATCTAATAGCTTATTCATTTTGATCTAGGCTTACATAATCAAATAAGCTTTAGATTATTTCGTTTTCTTTTCTATTTTCCTTTTAGATTATTCGGTTTGCTTATCACTTTTAGCTTATCTCATTTTAAGCTCGATTCGAACATGGAAAAGGAAACCGTGAGTGCTTATTACCTTGGCTTATTCATTAAGTCTTGAGTTTCCTTGAGTTTCGAGAGCTTATTAGTTAAATTTTTAGTTTTTATAGCTTATTAGCTATTTAGTTTTGTTTTCAAAATTTAATTTTACAAGTAGCTTATTAGATTTAATCTAGTTTTTACAAAATATAGTTTTCAAAATAGATTTTTTAAAAAAAAGGTTTTTCATCTTATTAGCTTATTTTGTCTATGTCTTATTTCTTATTATATCCTTCTACATCTAAGGCCGGAGCTTAAGGGTTTAATAAGCTAGATCGAATTTGATTATTTGCTTTAGCTTATTAAATCGGGTGGTTTTATTCGTATCGGTTTCAGCATTCGGGTTCTAATCTTCTTCCTTTTTCAATCCATAGTAAAAGTAGCATAATTTGTAGTTTTATAATATGTTGATTAGAATGATTGTTGCTAGCTTAATTGTTATGATTAGTGAGTAGTTTATTAGTGCTTCCTAAGTGATTTGTAGATTGGAAATGAAGTGTGGATTGTAAAAAGGTTTGTTAATTAATAATTCTCGATTATTTAGATTTGTAGTTTGAATGTTTTGAAGGGCAAAATCCGGAAAAATATTTAAACGACACATCTAGTAATTAATATCTTTTTAAGAGATTTTTGTCAAAATAAACCAACGTTGTGAGATAATTATCTTTTCTAAGGAAGTTAATTCGTTAAGTAAAACCTTAATTCACACTTGAAGAACTTTTCACGTCACTTAGCAAGCATGTTCGTCTTATATCTCTTTTAGATCATTTTAGCATAATCCTAGTAGTATAATTGTTAGTATAATTTTTACATCTTTACTTAGTATATTCTTTAATATTAAAAGTAGTTTTTTTTAAAATCAAAAACCAAAATTAAAAGATAATCAAACATTTAATTTTCAAACATAAACGTGGTTTTCAATTCAATTCTCGTTGGGATTTCGACTCTCAGAAGATTGATCATTGTTTGTCCTCAAGCAATTTTTATATCTAATGGGGATATTATTACTGATATATTATCGACGAATAAGTTTTTGGCGCCGCTGCCGGGGAGAGTTGTACGATTTTCACGTTTTGTCTCGAAGTGAATGCCTTGAAGATCCTTTCTCTTTTGAAAGTTTAATTTCGTACTTTTAAAAAAAATCCAAAAATATTTTCTATGTCCATTTTATTTTCTTTTATATAAAAATTTTAAAAAAAATACCAAAAATATTTTCATTTTATTTTCTTTTAATCTCAAAAATCTAAAAATAATTTTCTTTTATATTATTTTCTATTTTAGCGCATGAGCACTCGTTCTTCTTCTTCTAATCTCGTTCCTCCGTCTTCTGATCTCGAAAGCATTATCCAAAATCGACGACGAAATCTTGGAGATCCGCCTCTTTTACTAGATTTTGAAGAGATAAATATAGCTAATAATAATAATAACATTCAAGGACCGCCTCCTGCGGGTCCTAATTTTTTGAATCCAGATCTCCGTCCGATGGAGGAGTTACTTCAGGCACCTACCGATGGTGTGGGGGATGCAATCGTTGTACCCCCTATTCTTGCTAATCAATTCGAATTGAAGATCGGTTTACTTAATCTAGTAACCGCCATCGCTTTTCATGGTTTTGAAAACGCTGATCCTCATTCTAATATTCGAAGATTCATGAAAATAACACAAACAGTTAAACTTACTAACGTCCCGAGCGACGATGTTAAACTGTTGTTATTTTCGTTTTCTCTTGAGGGAGCAGCCCGGACTTGGCTTGAAAAAGAACCTCCTAATTCTATCACAACTTGGAACGATCTTGTATCCAAGTTCGTGATCCGCTTCTTTCCTCCTTCTAAGACCATCAATCTTCGAAATGAAATAACTAGATTTCAACAAAGATTCGGTGAGACATTTTCTGAATCATGGGACCGATTTAAAGATCTTCCTAACAAATGTCCCCATCGTGGCTTTTCTCCTCTCTATCAGATTGATACTTTCTATAATAGTTTAAATCAATCTTATCATGATTCTCTTAATTCTGCAGTTGGTGGTAATTTCTTGACTAAGAATACCCAAGAAGCTTTGACTATTATTGAGAACAAATCTAAAGTTCAAACTTCCCGAAACAAACCTTAGGCTTCAAGTGCTAGTGGGAGCTTGACTCAAGATGTTGCTATTACCGCTCTCACTAAGCAGGTTGAAGCTCTCGTCTCTTCTATGAACCGACCAATTAATTCGATACAAATTGGTTGTGAGACTTGTGGTGGTCCACATGCTTATTATGAGTGTCAAGCCGCCGGTGGATACACTCAAGAGGACGTATTAAGCTATCGATCCAATAATTATCTTGGACCACCCGGATTTAATCAAGGAAATAATCAAAATCAAGGAAATAATCAAGGAAATTATCAAAATAATTAAAACAGGAACCAGAATCAGAACCAAAATTGATATAATCAAGGTTCTTAAAACCAAGGGTATAATCAAAACAGAGGTCGGAATTATAACCAAGGAAATAATTATAATCAGGGTTATAATCAAAACCAAGGACAAAATGCTAATCAAGATCCAAATCAATCTTCTACGGATAATTTGTTGAGACAATTATTGATCCAAAACCAGAACTTAAAAAGAGACCAAGAGGCCACAAATCAGTTTGTGCAAACTCAAATTGGTCAGTTGACTATGGCTCTCCAAGAGAGACCTCAGGGTGTGATGCCGAGCAACACCGTTCCTAATCCTTAGGAAGATCTAAAAGTTATTACCACACGAAGTGGTATAACTTTAGCTGGACCCTCAGTTCCACCTCCTCTTCCTTCTTCTTCTAAGGAGGTGGAACGAGACCCGGAGTCGACCACATACCAGGTACTCACCGAGAGTACCACAAGAGTCCCATCTCCGGTAGTCTAGCCGTCTCCTGCTTCTGAGCTTCCTCCTGCTCCTGCTTCTTCTTCTATGATTCCTGAGCAAAATCCTTATCAACCTCCAATTCCATATCCTTCGAGGTTGAATAAGGAGAAGCTTCAAGACAAATATGATATACAAATTCACAGCTTCTTGCAAATGTTTAAGAAACTGTACTTCAATATCAGTTTTACCGAATCTTTAGCTCACATGCCAAAGTATGCTAAAATGGTTAAAGATCTCCTTACCAATAAGGAGAAACTTCTTGAATTGGCAAATACTCCCTTGAATGAGAACTGCTCAGCTGTCCTCCTCAAAAAGTTACTTGAAAAACTTAGAAACACTGGGAGATTTCTCATTCCATGTGATTTCTATAAGCTTGAATCATGCATGGCCCTAGCCGATCTAGGTGCTAGCATTAACTTAATGCCCCTTTCTGTGTGGAAGAAACTATCTCTTCCCGAGCTTACTCCTACTCGAATGACCCTCGAGTTAGCTACCCAAATTGTTGCTTATCCAGCCGGTATAGCCGAGGATGACTTTGTACAAGTGGGAAAGTTTACTTTCCCTGCTAACTTTGTTGTCGTCGACTATGATGTCGATCCTCGTTTTCCCCTTATCTTAGGGAGACCCTTCTTGAGGACGGCCCATGCTCTAGTCGACGTACACGGAGAAGAGTTAACTCTTCGAGTCGGTGATAAGAAATTGGTCTTCAACGTTGAAAGCACTTCAAAATATCCTCGAAATCATGGTGATGAATCAATCCATAAGATTGACATCCTTGATATTACATGCGAGGATCATTTTCATGAAGTGCTAAATGTTCAAAAGTCAATTAATCCAATGAGTGGCAGTCTCACTCCTTCTTCTGACCCTTTTGTCGCATCTCTCTCCCCTTCTCTCACTCCCTTCGGGGATAGTGATTTTATTTTGGAGGAGAGCGACACTTTTATTGCTTATAATGATTCGATATCACCGGATATCGATGACGGAATATTTGATCCGGAGGGATATATCTGTCTTATTGAGGAATTATTGAATAATGAAATCCCGAATGATCTCCCTCTTCCTCTTCCTGCGTTTGAGATTAATGAAACTGAAAAGATTAAAACTTCTATCGATGATCCTCCTAATCTTGAACTCAAGGACTTACCTCCTCATCTAGAGTATGCATTTCTAGAGGGAACTTCAAAGTTACCCGTCATTATTGCTAAAGACTTGAAGAGGGAGGAAGAATAATAGCTTCTGAAGGTTTTAAAATCACATAAACGGGCGATAGCTTGGAAAATATCCGATATTCGGGGTATTGATCCTAATTTTTGCACCCATAAGATATTTTAGGAAGATGATTTTAAACCGGCTGTTCAGCACCAGACACGGATAAATCCTAAAATCCATGAAGTAATTAAAGCAGAAGTTATCAAACTTCTCAATGCTGGATTGATTTACCATATCTCTAATAGTCATTGGGTGAGCCTGATTCATGTTGTACCCAAGAAAGGGGGTATGATGGTAATTACTAATGAAAATAATAAGCTGATTCCTACAAGATTGGTCACGGGTTGGCGTGTTTGTATTGACTATCAAAAGGTAAACGACGCCACCCGTAAAGACCACTTTCCTCTCCCTTTCATGGACCAGATGTTTGAGCGTTTAGCAGGAAACAAATTCTATTGTTTCTTAGATGGATTTTCTAGATACTTTCAAATTCCTATTGATCCATAAGACCAGGAGAAAACCACCTTCACATGCCCTTATGGAACATTTGCTTACCGAAGGATGCCTTTTGGTCTTTGCAATGCTCCTGGGTCTTTCCAAAGGTGTATGGTGGCTATTTTCTATGATATGATTGAGAAAACCATGGAAGTCTTCATGGATGACTTTTCGATCTTTGGGGATTCCTTCTCTTCTTGCCTCTCCCATTTAGGCATGATGCTAAAACGATGCGAAGACACCAATCTAGTTCTAAATTAGGAAAAGTGCCATTTCGTGGTCAAAGATGGCATTGTCCTCGGCCATAAGATCTCTAAAAGTGGTATTGAAGTAGATAAAGCTAAAGTGGATGTGATCGCAAAACTACCTCCTCCGACCACGGTTAAAGGAATTAGGAGCTTCTTGGGTCACACCGGCTTTTATAGGAGATTTATCCAAGATTTCTCCAAAATAGCTCGGCCGATGACCCACCTGTTGGAAAAAGACACTCCCTTCTTCTTCTCTTCTGAGTGTCAATCCTCTTTTGAAATTTGTAAAAAGAAGTTAACCGAAGCTCCTATTCTTGTGTCCTCAGACTAGGACTTACCGTTTGAGCTTATGTGTAATGCTAGCGATTTTGCTATTGGAGCTGTTTTAGGACAAAGAAAGGAAAAACATTTTCAGCCTATACACTATGCTAGTAAGACATTATCGGATGCTTAGACACATTACACCGCTACAGAAAAAGAGCTATTAGCTGTGGTGTATGCGTTTGAGAAATTCTGGTCTTACCTCATCTTATCCAAGACCATAGTGTATACGGATCACTCGGCTTTAAAGTATCTATTTGCTAAACAAGACACTAAGCCGAGGTTGCTCCGATGTGTTAGATATGAGAAAAAGACTCGGTCACCCCGTGTATTTTACCGTTTATTGTTGCTCGTAGTTAAGTAGTTAATATATAATGTTCGATAATGGGCCGGGTAGTAAACCCAACATGTTAGCCCTTTACCAAGGCCCTAAGCCGGTTACAATTGTAAGTATAAAAGCCTCTTCCATGCCATGGAAGAGGTATGTTAGTCATTTCATTTATACAAGTTCATTTTCTCACTCTAGAAAGCTCTCTCTCACTTTCTCTCTCTAGATCCTCTAGTCATTCGATTGTGTTATAATTTCCAATATCCTACGATTGGTATCAGAGTACATGGGATAATTAGCTAGATTGTGTGTGCGCTTTCTTGGTTAGTTTAGATCAAAAGTTTGGTTTTTGAAGGTTTATAGTCTTGTTCTTGGTTTTCTTTAATCTCGACGTTTGTGATGTTAAAGTTCATGTTTTTATAGTTGCTATAGCCTTCTAGTATCAAGTTGTGCAAAAGAAACCAGGCAAAAACGTCCAAAAGGGTGATTTTTAGGTGTTTTTAGGTGAAAAACCAATTTTTTTCATTCTAGCGAGTTAGGCTACTATTTGTTGATCTTCCTAGCGAGTTAGATCACTGTACTGGCGAGTTTTCAGAATCGTACACTGTGTCAAAAAGTATTGTGTCAGCGAGTTGTCGTTTTGTGCAGGTAGCGAGTTACAGGTAGCGAGTTACAGGTAGCGAGTTACAAGTAGCGAGTAGCGAGTTATAGGTTTTTGAAGATCTTTTTCTAGCGACTTGTGAACAGGAACTCTGTCAATTTAATTTCTTGCCAGCGAGTTATCTACTCTCTTCCAGCGAGTTACCTCCAACGAGTTATTGACTTTTTGGACTTTTTGAACTAAATTCTTCAACGTGTAATCCTAATAAACCTTTACAACAATTCACTATTTCACACAATCAATCACCACTTTTAACATATAATCATTAATAATTGTTCGATCAACTTAATCATTTCACAATCAATTAAGATGGCTAATCTTTCGGAAGACATCCAATATGCCGGTTCAGATACCCGACCACCAATGCTTGATAGGACTGACTTTGCATCATGGCAACAATGTATTCGACTGTATTGTCGGGGTAAAGAGAATGGTGTGAACATTTTGAAGTCAATTGATGAAGGACCATTTCAGATGGGGACATTTCGGGAAACACTAACTGAAGGGACTGAAGGTGCCCCACATCTAGGTCCAGAACGACCACGAGTCTATTCTGACTTGTCACCTGAAGATAAGGATAGGTACAATGCTGACATTCGGGCAACAAACATCCTACTTCAAGGGCTGCCAAAAGATATCTACTCTCTTATCAATCATTACACCGATGCAAAGGACATATGGGACAATGTGAAGATGCTCATGGAAGGTTTAGAATTAACAAAAGAGGATCGTGAATCACAACTGTATGATGACTTTGAACACTTCCGTTAGAACAAGGGAGAAACCATTCACGACTACTATGTCCAGTTTGCCAAACTCATCTATGACATACGGAACATCAAGATGACCATGTCCAGAATGCAGTTGAACTCCAAGTTTGTGAACAACATGTTGCCTGAATGGGGTAGATTTGTAACAACAGTGAAACTGAATAGAGGATTGAGGGACTCCAACTATGATCAGATGTATGCTTATCTGAAGCAACACGAGGCACATGCCAATGAGAACAAAATGATGTTGGATCGATTCACTCAACACACTATGGATCCACTTGCTTTGATGTCAAATGTCTCACACCAACACCACTATTCATAATTATCTACAACTCAACCATCCACATATGTTCCACCACACTTTGCTGACAACACTCAACTTGATT
The DNA here is from genome assembly GCA_026074375.1 of Tanacetum coccineum. Lineage (NCBI taxonomy): Eukaryota > Viridiplantae > Streptophyta > Magnoliopsida > Asterales > Asteraceae > Tanacetum > Tanacetum coccineum. The sequence continues at coordinate 7,423 of BQNB010035319.1, read as the reverse complement.
TGGGACTCTCTCCATCAGACAACTTAATTGAGAATTTAACCAACACACTTGCCCTACTCACCTAATCATACAAAACATACCTACCTTAAACAAATAATCAACTCAGAACTTCATCAAATACAAGAAAACAAGTTACAGTTCATGACGGGAGAGTTGTGGTTCAGAATGTTCAAGGTCGACAGAATAGAGGTCAGGGGAACAATGCACGGGGTGGAGGTGCAGCTGGTTATGGGGGAGCTCAGAACAGATTTGGGAATGTTAATCCATGTCAAGCAAGGCCAATTAAGTGCTACAACTACAACGGTATAGGCCACTTAGCAAGGAACTACACTCAACCTAAGCGTCTACGGAACTCCGAATACTTCAAAGACAAGATGTTGCTGATGCAAGCTTAGGAGAATGTGGTGGCATTGGATGAAGAGCAGTTATTGTTTATTGCAGGTGGACAAGACAACACTATTGATGAAGATGTGGATGAGCAACCTGTTCAGGATTTAGCACTCAATGTGGTCAACGTGTTTCAAGCTGATGACTGTGATGCTTTTAATTCAGATGTTGATGAGGCTCCCACGGCACAAACTATGTTCATGGCTAATCTATCATCCGCAGATCCTGTTTATGATGAAGACGGTCTGTCTTATGATTCGGATATTCTATCTGAGGTACACGACCATGATCACTATCAGGATGTTGTTTGTGAACAACATGAAGAACACGAGATGCATGACGATGTACAACCAAACTACGTTGTTAACTCACATGCTAATTATACGAGTGATAGTAATATGATCCCGTATGAACAATATGTAAAGGACAACGCAGTGCTAGTTGTATAAAGTAATGCATCTTCTGTTCCAAATGATGCATACATGATGATATTTAATGATATGCATGAACCGCATGCCCAACCTGTCTCAGTCACAACACGAAACACAACAGTCGACAATTCATTAACTGTTGAACTTGCAACATATAAGGAACAAGTTGAACTATATGAAAGACGGGCCATGTTTGAATTAATGGAAAGATAACAAAAGATTGATGAATAATTAAGAATAGTTATCACTGACCGTAATATTAAGGAAGAAACTCTGAAAAAGGAACTTCATTCTGTAAAAAATTCAACTTGCTTCTACCATCAACCATAACAAGTCAATGGTAGAAGAAGTTACGTCTTTGAAAAAGGATTTTAAACAGAAAGAAAACAAATACCTTGAAGAATTTTTGGACATGAAAGCTTTAAATGAAAAGGTCGAGGATAAATTATACAAACAAGACCGGTCTATTCAAACAGTTCACATGTTGTGTAAACCAAAGCCCTATTATAATGAAAAGAATAAGCTAGCTATTGGCTACAAGAACCCTTTATGCCTCACCCATGCAAAGCAACTTCAGCCTGCTCTATATAATGGTTATGAAATTATCAAAAACAATCATGTTCCGGCTATAGTGCACAACACAGAGGATACCCTAGAGATAGCTGAAATCACTAGGAGGAAAATGAATGACAAAATGAAAGACCCCGAGTGTGTGACTAATAAGGGTAAGATTGCACCACCTGATTACTCGAAAGAGAATTATTTAGCGACCTTCACACCACAGAAGCAATTGACCCCCAAGCAAATATTTTGGTCTCAAGATCTCATCAAGATAAAAGCAGAAGCTCTCAAATAGCAGACCACAACCTCAAGACCTATCACAGAGTTGATGGTGTACCCGCCAAATACACCTGCAACGCTTGTCCCTAGGGTCCTTCCAACAAAGATTCAAGTGAAAATTAATATTTTTACACTCATACAACTCTTTTTGGAATTTGAAAAAACCTATAAAAAGAGAATTACACCACCTGGGCTCACTGAAGGGGAAAGGGGTTTTGAACAAACCAAGGAATGTTATCTCACGGAGGTCATTCCATTCTTCAAAACACTTAAAGAACATTTTGAGGGCATTCAAAAGGCTCTAACTAAAGAAATTAAAGAAATGAAAGATGTTTTTGAAGAATTGGAAGCCGAGGTTGACCAAAATGTTGTTGACAGGAAACATGATGAGATTGAACGGAAAGACCTTCTTATTGCATTTGATAATTTAATTTCCGATTGCTTGTCCAAAGAAGTGTTTTATGTTGCAACGAATTCTGAGCTTAATGTTTCTAGATTTACTGAAATGCATGATGCTCACACTATTATTAAGGCACGTTGTCTGGAAGTTGAAGCTGAGCTTTCTAATTTACGTGATAAGATTTAAAATGATAATCATAATGAGTTAGTTAAACGGTTTTCCAATCTTGAGGTAAAACACTTAAACCTGCAGTTAAAGTATCAAAACCTTAAAGAAAGTTTTGGAAATAATCCATCAACACCCGATAGAGATACTCCTGATTTTGACTTAGCCTTTGTAATCGGAAAAATGAAAGCTTCCCTTCAAGGAAAGAACAACGTCATTAATAAATTGAAAAATCAAATATCTCACTTGCAAGAGACCCGTTGTGAAGCTGACCGTACACTTGACTTCAGGGCCTTAGATTTTTAGATCACTCAATTAACTGAAAAAGTCACTGTTCTTCAAGAACAAAATAAGCTTTTTAGGGCAGAAAATGCAAAAATTAAGCAGCATTACAAAGAATTGTATGATTCTATTAAGATCACTCGTGCTAAGCATATAGAACAGACAACTGCCTTGACAACTGAAAATGAGAATCTGAAAGCCCAAATGCAGACTAAAATGAAAAGTGTCACTAAGGATCATGTAAAACCAACAGTTCTTGCACCAGGCAAGTATGCTATAGATGTTGAACCGATTCCCCCTCGCAATAGGAACAATAGGGAAGTTCATCTAGATTATCTCAGGCATCTTAAGGAAAGTGTAGAAACCCTTCGCGAAATAGTGGAGGAAGCTAAGGTTGAACGACCCTTAGATAGGTCAATAGTCTTTGCTTGCCGTTACACTAAACACTCTCAGGAACTCTTAGAATATGCGATTGGCACTTGTCCGAAAGACTTTAACAAACGAGATAAAAAGCATGCTCCTACCCCTTTAATTAGAAAAAAGCAAGTTACTTTTGAAGAACAATGTGACACGTCAAATAGTAACACACACATACATGTAGGGCAACTGAACACTCAGCAGACTAATGTCCCTGTGCCTCCTTCTACAGGAGTAAACTGTTGCACCAATGCTAGCGGATCACAGCCTAGGAGCAATACCAAGAAAAATAAGATCTCGCCAGCTAAAGGTGTCAACAAGAAGAAAGTAGAAGAACACCCTAGGACAAATAAGTCTAACTTAAGAACCACGAATCGTGTTGATTCTAGTAGTAGCTCTAAGCGTACTGTAATTAATTCGAATTCTGATTCTGTTTGCCAAACATGTAACAAGTGTTTAATTTCTGCAAATCATGATATGTGTGTGGTTGATTATTTGCAATCGGTTAAGGCACCCCCTCTATTCATAATAGTCATAATGTTATGCGTAAAGTTAAGCAAGTTTGGAAACCTAAGCAAGTTAGGCAAGTATGGAAACCCACAGGCAAAGTGCTTTCTAGTGTTGGTCATCAATGGAGACCCATAGGCAGGATATTCACCTTAGGAGAACAATGCCCTTTAACTAGGCTCACTGCACCCAAAGTAGTACATGCTAAGCAAAACGAGTATCAGGCCATTACTTATGCTAACAAACAGGAACCCAACCAAAATTAGGGATCCAACTTTCCAAACTCTCCATCTTCGTCTGTTTTCAAATGCAGGTCGTTCAGATCGTCCTTTGGTATTTGGACTCAGGCTGTTCAAAACATATGACTGGAGATCGCTTACGGCTCAGGAATTTCATGAAAAGGTTCACCAGGACAGTTAGATTCAGGAATGACCACTTTGGTGCTATCATGGGTTATGGAGATTACGTGATTGGTGACAGTGTGATCTCTAGGGTATACTATGTGGAAGGACTAGGACACAATCTGTTTTAAGTCGGACAATTTTGTGATTTTGACTTAGAAGTTGCATTCAGGAAACATACTTGTTATGTTCGAGACACGGATGGTGTTGAATTAATTAAAGGTTCTCGTGGTTCAAATTTATACACTATCTCGGTCGAAGACATGATGAAGTCCCCCTCAATCTGTTTGCAGTCCAAAGCCTCCAAGAACAAATCATGGTTATGGCATCAACGTTTAAATCACTTGAACTTCAGCACCATCAATGACCTTGCAAGAAATGATCTCGTAAGAGGCTTACCTAGATTGAAGTTTAAGAAAGATCATCTCTGCTCTGCATGTCAACTAGGAAAGAGCAAAAAGCATACCCAAAAACCCAAACTTAAAAACACCAACTTGGAAGTTCTTAATACTCTTCATATGGATTTATGTGGCCCGATGCGAGTGCAAACAATTAATGGGAAGAAATACATCTTAGTCATCGTTGATGATTATTCTCGGTTTACTTGGGTCAAGTTTTTGAGATCGAAAGATGAAACCCCAGCGGTCGTCATCAAATTTCTGAAGCAAATACAAGTCGGTCTCAACAAAACTGTCAGATACGTCCGTACCGATAATGGCACAGAATTTGTCAATAAAGATTTGACTGATTATTATGAACGTGTCGGCATTTTTCACCAAAAGACAGTTCCGAGGACACCACAGCAGAACGGCGTTGTCGAAAGACGAAACCGTACCCTTGTAGAGGCCGCTAGAACAATGCTGATATTTTCCAAGGCCCCGATGTTTTTATGGGCAGAAGCTGTGGCGACTGCTTGTTACACCCAAAACCGATCCCTCATTCACACCCGTCACGACAAAACCCCATATGAACTGGTGCATGATAAGAAGCCTGATCTTACCTTTTTCCGTGTTTTTGGTGCTCTTTGTTACCCTACAAATGACAGCGAAGATCTACAACAAGCAGGAAAGGTTATCGAATCTACAACAAGAAAACCCAATGAATTATGGAAACTATTCACGTTCAATTCGATGAGCTGACTGAGCATATGGCTCCTGTGCAACTTAGTACAGGACCCACTCCTACTTTTCTGACGCTTGGACAAATAAGTTCAGGGCTCGTACCAAATCCGGTTCCTGCAGCTCCTTATGTACTCCCCACAAATAAAGAATTGGAGATCTTGTTCTAACCAATGTTCGATGAATACTTGGAACCTCCTTGTGTTGAAAGACCGGTCCCTCCTACTCCAGCAGTTTTAGTACCAGTCAATTCAGTCGGTACACCTTTATCTACTTCCATTGATCAAGATGTACCTTCTCCAAGTCATTCACCGTCATCTTCGGCATTACAATCTTCAAGTTTACATCAAGGCGTTGCAGCTGATTCTACTCTCATAGAAGACAATCCCTTTGCTCCTGTTGACAATCATCCCTTCATAAACGTATTTTCTCCGGAACCTAGTTCTGAAGCATCATCATCTGGGGATCTTAGTTCAGCAGAATCTCCTTATGTCTCTCAAACACTTCATCATCTCAGGAAATGGAGCAAGGATCACCCGCTGGATAATATTATTGGCAATCCCTCTCGGCCAGTATCTACCAGAAAACAACTGGAAATCGATGCTTTATGGTGCTTGTATAACTCTGTACTGTCAAAAGTCGAACCAACGAACTTCAAATATGCAATTACTAAGGATTGCTGGTTTTAAGCTATGCAAGATGAGATTTACGAATTTGATCGACTTCAAGTATGGGAATTAGTACCTCAACCAGACTATGTCATTATTATTGCTCTCAAGTGGATTTACAAAGTTAAACTTGATGAGTACGGTGATGTTCTAAAGAAAAAGGCTAGGTTAGTGGCCAAGGGATATCGACAAGAGGAGGGCATTGATTTCGAGGAATCATTTGCATTGGTTACACGTATCGAGGCTATTCGTATCTTCATCGCCAATGCCGCCAGTAAAAACATGACCATCTATCAAATGGATGTAAAGATAACATTTCTGAATGATGAATTGAAGGAAGAAGTCTATGTTAGTCAACCAGAGGATTTCGTTGATCTTGACCATCCGACACATGTTTATCGTCTAAAGAAAGCTTTGTGCGGTTTAAAGCAAGCCCCTCAGGCCTGGTATGATACCTTGTCATGATTTCTTCTAGACACCAAATTTTCCAAGGGTGCAGTTGATCTGACACTATTTACTCGGAAAATAGGCAAACATAGTCTTCTTGTTCAAATATATGTAGATGATATCATTTTTGCCTCGACCGACCCTAAAGCATGTGAAATATTTTCCTATGAGATGAGTTCTAGATTTCAAATGTCAATGATGAGGCAAATGTCTTTTTTCTTAGGCTTACAAGTTTCTCAAAATACTAGAGGCATCTTCATTAATCAATCAAAATTTGCTCTTGAAATATTAAAGAAATTTAGGATGGATTCGTGTGACCCTGTTGATACACCCATGGTGGATTGACTTAAACTGGATGAGGACCCCTTAGGGAATCTAGTTGACCAGACTTGATTTCGTAGTATGGTCGGCTCCCTAATGTACCTCACTACCAGCAAACCCGACCTTGTATTCGCAGTATGCATGTGTGCTAGGTATCAGGCATCGCCTATCAAAAAGAACCTTGAAGCACTTAAACGGGTCTTTTGGTATCTTAGAGAAACCATTAATTGGGGACTTTGGTATCCGAAAGATACCGCTATGGCACTAACGGCCTATGCAGATGCGGACCATGTAGGTTGTCACGATACACGAAGAAGTACGTCAGGAAGTGCTCAATTCTTTAGAGATAAATTAGTCAGCTGGTCATCAAAGAAACAGAAGAGCATTGCAATCTCAACTACAGAGGCTGAATACATTGCCATGTCTGGATGTTGTGCTCAGAAACTTTAGATGAGATCACAGCTTACAGACTACGGCTTTAATAAGATTCCCTTGTATTGTGACAATCGCAGTGCCATTGCTCTCTGCTGCAATAATGTCCAGCACTCCCGATCCAAGCACATTAACACACGACACCATTTTATTCGAGAGCAAGTTGAGAAAGGCGTAGTTGAGTTGTACTTCGTGACGACGGATTATCAGCTCGCGGACATATTAACCAAAGCATTATTAAGGGAGCAGTTCGAATTTCTACTCCCGCGACTTGGTATGAAGAGTATGTCTCCGGAAACCCTTAAAAGTCTTCAGGAAGGAGAAGAGGAGTAAAGGATGGTCCTCCTATATCCTATGTAAATATGTATATAGCTTAAATCTAAAAAGAAAATACAAAAACCATAAAAAAAAATAGAAAATACCAAAAATAGTTTTTCAAGACATATCTTCCGTTTATCGATAACATTTACGGACCTAGAAATGCCATTTAATAGTGACACGGGTCTTTCAATGAAGCTCGAACGGAAGTTCAAACTTTTCAAAACATGTCTTTATGCCTTGCAGTTATTTCAGACTGCAACCCGTTTTTCTAATTGAGGAAAGCATG